>JAYMFT010036560.1:0-15777 GCA_038088735.1 Panulirus argus | reverse complement strand
AGAGAAAGAGAGAGAGAGAGAGAGAGAGAGAGAGAGAGAGAGAGAGAGAGAGAGAGAGAGAGAGAGAGAGAGAGCATGCTTACGGTTATGAAACCAGAGTTTTCGAAAAAAAATAAAAAGAATTCACGATCGCCTCATAGTTTATATTACCCGAGCAATCAATCCTACTTAGATTAAAAGCATTCTAAATAAAAAGCTTTCCATTTTGACACACACACACACACACACACACTTACATCACTTAGCAAGGCCTAAGCAAAGTAGAGCTTAAAAGCTTAACTTAAGAGGAGACAATGAGGGCTTGAATTTGCCACTTTTACTTACGGGAGTATCAAACTGCACATTTCTATCACCTCCTATAGAGAGAGACGAACCATTTTTGTTAAAAGGACAGAAGATATAGCCAGCTATCGTCCCCGTATCTATATCAAGATCAGCAAATGCTAACATTGGACTTTTTGAGGGAGAAAAGATTTCATCCAAATATCCCCGAGAAAGACTATCTTCCTCGCTATCATCTCATGTAACAGGTGGTCAAACCTTTGTTATCACAGAGCCAATAATTATCATATATTGCTTCGAAATATCATTTCAGAACTGATGACGTCGGGGAAACTACAGAGTCCATGTGCCATGAACTCGAGTCATGAGCTTACTGTCAAAGGATCAGTAAGAATTTAGGCGGTAATCTCATTAAAGCAAAGTGTTTGGACCGATGAGCATCAACGAGTTAATTATCGTGTTCGACAGTTCATTTACAACTAATGGGATTTGCTTCTCTGCTTCGTCATTTCTGTAATGAAATACATCATGTGATTTATACATACACAGACAGACAGACAGACACAGACAGACAGACACACACACACACACATATATATATATATATATATATATATATATATATATATATATATATATATATCACATAATACCTTCCAACAGCTAGGACTCGAACCCAGAACCTTTGCGTGGTAGCTGAAAACAACACCTCATGCAGGAGGAAAAAAACCTCCCATCACGCAGAGGTGGAGAGAGAGGTGATCAGGCTAGGGCTGGACGGAAACCTGCGCAAGATTAAAGAATTATATTTTTACTTTCAAAAAAGCTGTTCTCAGGGGGAAAACGACAAAAAAAAAAAAAGATACGCGTGCCGATATCTGTAAGTATAATCGAGCAGAACATAAAAAAAAAAAAATGAGATTCTGTAAAATTTCACTCTGGATGCCTGCGGAAAAAAAATAAAAGTGTAAGCGTGAAGAGATTGTAATGTTGGGTCTGCCGAGGGCTGAGCGGGAATAGGTAAGTGATGAAACTGATTTGATTCTAAAAAGAGAATCGAAAAGAAGAAGAGAGCATCCGAGAGAAGACTGGAGCGAAGAATAATTCTCAATTTTGAGCAACAAATGGGTTTAGTTATCACAGCAAAGGACGTTATATTCTTTATACTCAAAACGTATATATTGTTAGCAACGTTCCCATGTTTTTCGAAAGGCATTACAGAGAGCATCTGCAATGTTGAAAGGAAAACAAAATAAGGTAGGAACGAGTTAGATCAGCGTTACATTACTCTGGAAACAGAGATTTTATATCTGGAGTCAAGAGAGAGAGAGAGAGAGAGACTGTCGAGCACTATAGTTATGAAGACTAATAAAGAGAACATTATGACGGGAGAGAGAGAGAGAGAGAGAGAGAGAGAGAGAGAGAGAGAGAGTTGGAATATAAAAAAGACCCAGAGCTAGACAAGCGTTTGCGATTGTGTGTGTGTGTGTTGGCGAGGCTAAACTGCCTTTGTTACGCCGTTGAGGGGTCGGACGTTTTTTTCACGCAAGTGAAGGGACCCGGAGTTCTCTGCGTAGAGATAGTTAGTTCCCAATGGGTTCGGTTGTTTACACAGTTTAGGACGCTTCTGAGAATGTGGCTAACTGGTAGTTGTGTCATTTGACCTCTTCATGGCCGAGGAGTCCCAACGCCTGTACCAGGGGTCGAATCCCAATACCCATAAAGAAGGTACCTCGATACTTTCTTTAAAGCTTTCTTGAACGAGCGAGATTACACCGATAACTGAAAAGACAATTGTCTGAATTGCCTTGGGGGCCCTGGCATTTAGGAAGGTTCAGCCCCAGTAAAATAAGCCGCTGCTCGGAATAAACTACCTGATCGTCAGATCTAAGCCGTCCCAACCCTGAAGCAAAAGTGCAGCAGTGAGTAATTGCGGATCCGAAGCCAGAAAAGAAATGATCAAGATCTCGAAAAAAAAAAAAGGAACTCGGGAAATTGGGAATTGGATATCAGATCTTCATTCATCGCGTCTCAGCCTTTTTTAGAAAAAAAAAAAGGGAAAAGAAAAAAGCTCCGAGTTGGGGAAAAAAGAAATAGTCGTTGGATATTCCAAGAGAGAGAGAGAGAGAGAGATAGAGATAGAGAGAGAGAGAGAGAGAGAAATTTAGGAATTCTTGCTTCGGGTTCCTCCTCCTCTCTCTCTCTCTCTCTCTCTCTCTCCTCCATATAGAGTCTCGTACAACTTCAAAGACCCCTCTGCTTCTGAATCGGCGGTCGAACTCTTGTCCTCCTAAATGGAAGGATTTTTCTCCTTAAAGGATTACTTTCCCTCGACTTTGTGCTACTCTCTCTGAAGAGGTTTAAATGAGGGTGAAGGAAAAAAAAAAAACCACCTAAACTTCTAAATAAATATAGGTCTTTTTTATTTAACAGCAGAACAGAATCCTCTGAAGAAGCGTTCGTCTCTCTCTCTCTCTCTCTCTCTCTCTCTCTCTCTCTCTCTCTCTGCCACAACGCCTTATTCACATAGTTTAGCTAGATGTATTCAGATCATGTCATACAATTGCTTATGTCACGCATAGGCATTGTATTTCACGTGTTCGTCAGGTCCCATTATCTTCGTTTGTGTCTTATCACACACACACACACACGTTGCAGTAGTAGGCATGTTACGATTTATTTCCACGCCATGGCTTAGGTAACTATCCCCATGTGTTTGGCCAGCTAAGGCCTGACGTAGAACAGCTTCTCTCTCTCTCTCTCTCATCTGTAAGACATATTCTGTAGGTTTCTCCTCTCATAACCAGTTGTGTTATTCAGTTGCAAACCTTTTTGTGCTCTTGGTCTCCATGTCAGTCGGAATGTTGCTTTGATATTCCTTAGGCTGCAGGTACCTGCTTTACATGAGTAAGATGAGTCTGTTGTGAAGGTGGTGTGTTAATGCCATGAGGAACCTGAGGGTCGGGTCAAACTATCTAGAGGTCTTGCCCCTGTGCTCAAGGGGTTAGGGAGGTAGAGCATGTTGGGGCGGGGAGACCAGGCACTTAGTCCTCGTTTGTCAGTTTATTGTTAATGAGACGACAAGTGACTCTTGCCAGCAGCACTTCACTAACAACCTCCACTGTAACCAGTGTCCACTGCGACTACGAACGATTGCTGTTGCTTTGCCTTGGGTCTCCTTAAGTACTCTTGAGCTTAAGTGATAAGATCAGAGAACTATGATGAGCAGAAATAGGCTGCTTTACGTATAAATTTGAATGGTAGGCTGGCTGGCTGCCCACTGCCTGGTGAAAGCGGGTCACACTCCCCACCTCAGTACCTCTAGATAGGCCTACCTACTTACCCACGGGTGCGTCTTGGTGCAAGGTGTAGAGGCTGACTGTTTGTAAGGGTGTAGATGCAGACTGTTATGGTGTAGACTCATGTAAAGTGTCTGGGAAGATGTTCGCTCGTAGGGGACCCGTTTAGGCTAGGCTGTTCCAACTAGGCGTGTTTTAAACGCTCACTAACATTCTCTCTCTCTCTCTCTCTCTCTCTCTCTCTCTCTCTCTCTGTGGTAGGTTGTTGGGTGAGCGGTGAAGCAGGTTGGATGTAGCATGTGTGGGCCACAATTTGGCTGTGAGGGCGAGGCTTGCACCCCCTCCCCCACGCAATCACGCACACACAAACCGCACCAGAGGCATCAACCTCGGCTGCGGTTGATAGGCGGGTGGCTAGCGGAACAACCCACCCACCCACAGCAGCGTCTCTGGTCGTACGGCTGTACCTTCCCGGGTTACACAGTTCACAGCGCTGGACTCCCATTGACCAAGTGAAGGATATAAAGTAATTAACTCCTTAGCCCGGCAGCACGACTCTCGAGCACGACAATACAACCCATAAGGGTCAGGGTAAAGGCCGTGTCGTCACAACGAAGGGTCGTACCGTCGTACTGTAGAGGTTGTGTATTTACTTAACTACAGTTTAAGAATATATGTATGATGGTAAATAGCGGGTTTTTTTTTTTTCTTCTTTTCTTTCTTTCATGGGAGACGGCGGTGTAATGTGTGGGTGTTCTGGTCTTAAGTGTTAAATGGGACTGGTGTTGTGGAAGTGCTGGGGACGGGTCAGGGGTGTGGCAGGAGGGCTGGGGGGGACTCTGTTATAGGGCAAGTTGGGAGGACTGGGGTGTGGCAGGTGGGCTGGGGCCTCGTCCGGGGTGTGGTAAGAGGACTGGTGACTCTAGTCCGGGTGTAGCAGGAGGGCTGGGGACTCTGGTCCAGGGTGACGGGGGTGGTTCATGTGATGGATGGTGTTGAGCTTGGCGTTGAGAGGCAGGTGGCGATACAGCTCAAGCTGGGATAAGAAACGCGAGTTACAAGATAAGCCTTACGGTCGTCTGAAGGGAGTAGTGTTGCCAAGTGTGAGGCTGTCTCATGAACCATTGGCCTGAATTGTGTCTGAATGGCCACTAGGGGTACACCTACTTGGCTTGATGACTGGAGATTTGGGCCGTAGATATACATCCGTGTTGGGGTTGTTGTCGGGAGGTGGCAGCGGTAGAGGTGTGTCGGGGCTGTCGCTAGGTGGCAGCGGTGGAGGTGTGTCGGGGCTGTCGCTAGGTGGCAGCTGTTAAGGTGTTGGGGGTGTCGCTAGGTGGCAGCGGTGGAGATGTGTTGGGGTTGTTAGTGGATGGCAGGAGTGGAAATGTGGGAAGCAGGTGGTATGGTGGGGTTGTTAGGTGGCAACGGTGGAGGTCTGGTGGGGTTCTCAGAGGTTGGGAGGAGTTGAGATGTAATAGTGGGTGGGGTCGGTTGGTAAGCCAGCCTAGCAGGGCGGTCCGGGACTCTGTATCCGCCAGTCATGATAAAATAGAATGCTGTATGTGTGTGAGGATACACAGAACAGATGTTTGTGTGGACAACTGATGGTCTCGTACTGCCCACCGTCCAGACTTGGTCAGTAGGGCTTTTGTCGTTCACTACAGCAGTTTGTCGCCACCTGCCCCCACTCCCCACACCGCAAAACAATGTATTCCAAGAAAAAGAAAAGAAAAGGTATGTTGTAACCATGGATAACATCATTAATGGAAACTAATCAATGAAAACGGTAATGGAAAAGGTAAACAAAGAGTATTTTCTTCATGACTTCTGTCGTAGACCTTGTAATGTGCCACAAGCCTGCCACCAGGTGATCATCACATGTGACTGGTGGCAAACATGTTGGACACACCCGCTCAGGTGCAGTGGTTCCTGAACTTGTTGACTCTCGGACCAGTAGTGTGTGTGTGTGTGTCAACCTTGCTGCAGGACATCTCGGCTGACCCGTTGAACACGACGTTACGACCCTTAGTCATGGTGGTGGGCTAAGGAGTGTGTACAAGCTACGAAAATACAGTCGGTACATGTAGTACGTCTTCTGTTGTACAGGGTCGTGCAGGTGGGCGTGCACAGGGCCGTACAAGTGTCGGCTGTGTTGTGCAACGTAATGTACAAATTGGTAAAAGACGCACACATTTTGTACGAAGCTGAGCGAGTATGATTATAGACTACAAGGGATGGTGTGATGTACTTGGGAATCAGCCGATTTAAAAGTATTTTTGCCAGCCATCACGTCCGCTCCGGTCTTGGGGGAAATTCTTTCAATTTTTCGATTGAAATATTTTTTCTTATTACACAAAGAAAAACATTTTTGATAGCATGTGTGAAGAGTATATGGCCAGGGGTAGAAGGCAAGCATAGAGCGTCCAGTGGGTACAGTATGTCCGTTGGGTGCAGACAGATAGCGCGATTCGTCATGCATTTTTTTTTTTACGTGTCATTCGCGTTCGTGTTGCAGTCAGTTGACCAACTCAAGAAGCATGCAGCAGTAACATATTGTGGGTGATTTTTTTTTTCTTTTTCCTTTTTTAGTTATCCAGCTGCTGTTTCACCAGGGAATTATTGTTGTGATATCCGAGATTATTACATTACCTTTTTTAATAAAAAACTGGAAATGTTAGAAAATACGGAACGAGTTGCAATAAATATAGCCTGTTAATGGTGGAATTTATTTTAGTAGTTAGTTCCCAGATTGTGTGGGTCCTGGTAGTTAGTTTCCAGGTCGCGTGAGTCCAGGTAGCTAGTTCCCAGGTTGCGTGAGTCCAGGTACTATTTCCCGGGTCGCGTGAGTCTAGGTAGTTAGTTCCCAGGTCGCTTGAGTCCAGGTAGCTAGTTCCCAGGTCGTGTAAGTCAAGGTAGTTAGTGTCCAGGTCGTTTGAGTAATGTTTGTAGAGACTTTTTCGTATTCAACAGGTGTTGGAGCATGTTAGTTGCCTTGCCAATATTATTTTCTTTTACGTCTTGCCTTGTCGAAGGAAAAATCACTTGTACATAGTGTTCAGCCCGTCTCTCCCTCTCTGTCAACCTCTCGCACGGTGAAAGTAAAAAAAAAAAATCACATTGTGGTGTTGCCTTCCATGCATGGATAAGAACTGTGTACATATTACCCCGGGACGTCATTGTGTTATTGATGTCGCACTTGCATGGCAGAGGGAAGCACATCCACCTGTTTATTTTTTTTTCCCGATTTTCTAATGTCCGTCCGCCTGAGTGTTTTGTGTATAAGGTACGGCTAAAGCGAAACCCGCTTGTCAGACGAAGGGAGTTTCGCCCGTATGCTCATGGAGGTGACGTGGTGATGGCAGTGTCAGGTTGTTGGCAGAAGGTGTTGGTTGACCGCTTCATGAGAGGTTCGCATCCCTTCTCAAGACGCCATTACCTGCCGTAGGTAAAATTCCCAGGAACTGGTCGTGTAGAGTGCCCGGCTTGAAAGCATATACACGCAAACTAGACCCATCGGTATTGGCATGCGAATGCAGTATTTCTCCCTCTGTATGCTGCCTGAATGACTGTGGTAAGACTCGGCTAGATCACTTAGGAGTTGTATCAGTCTTAGAGTGTCCTTAACACATGTTGGGACAGTGGGTCTGTGGTCAAAATAATGATTAACCTGTAACGTCTTATAAAGTCAAGAATGATCCCTTTGAAATTATCTTCTGTATTATGTGGGAATATTTGGAGAGACGTATTTGTCAAAATTTATTGAACATTGACTGAAATATGGCCAAAAAAAAAAGAATTGCTTCTGGAGAATGTGGAAATATGGGCAGATTATAAATTTGATATACGCATAATACAGGGCATGTGAAAAGAATTTTGTGCTTGAATTTATGAATGCGGACTAAAATATGGTACAAATAAAAAGGTGCTTTGAACTTTGACTCCCCAGAGAATAAAAGAAGTGGGTCAGCACACAGATTCATCCTGTTTATTGTATGGGGCTTGTGGAAAGGTATGTTTGTGTTGCGTTTTACCGCACGGGATTGAAAATGTAAGGAACAACAGCCCAAAATGTGCGTGTTTAGCTGGGACTTATCCCAAAAGATACTTAAATCTTGAAAAAAGTGTCCAGGGTCGTAGTACACCGAATTGTGTACCTACTTTCCACGTTTCAGGCCACTCGCTCTTGAAATTATTGAATGGCGTAAAAACTTGACCGTTAGGGAGAGGAGCATAAATCATGTTTCCTTCCATAGGGAGAGAGGCATTGTTGCAAAGATCTTAAGAGGGCAGGTGTCCTTTGTTATAACTGCGAACTTCTGCCCGTCTGTTCTTAATCCCTCCATGAGCACGACAGTACGACCCTTGGGCACGTCGGCACGACCCATGTGTTATATACCGTCGTGCTCAAGGAGTTAATGTTTGGTGCGTATGGCAATAGAGAAGCGGGTGAGCGTGGAGGAGGCGGGCCCCACCTGTGGACGGACCCCGCCTCCCCCCCCCCCTCAGTGCTTGTTATTGATCCACTCAGACCTGTAGCCCTTTACTTGCGCCCCGCCACTTCCATAGTCAAGGGACAGATGGTGGTGGTGGTGTTGGTGGATTGTGGGGATGATTGTGGTGGTGTTGGGTGGTTGGTTATAATGGTAGTGTATACAGGAGTCAGGATATAGCGAGAGCCATGTTTGTCATTGTAAAGAGTTGCGATACCTCGACGGTTTAGCTTGATGGTGGTGAGGTATGTAAAGTTCAGGTACCGGCGTACCGCATGAAGCCGACGGTATCACCTCAATGAAAGTCTGACCTAACCCAGTCCCCCCCCCCCACTCCCTAAGGCTGGTACCGTGGAGGGGGTTAATGAGAGGCGTGGCTTGATGACGGCCAGCCTGGCTACATCACAGGACCAACACCTGGACTCTGGCTGTGGCCATTTATTATTCAGGGAGGGACGGCCAGGCTGGCTGGCTGGAATGTTCCGGGCGGTGTCCGTGCGTGGCGCCCTTGTGTCGGCCAGTGGTCATGGCTTGTGGCCAGTATTGACCCCTGACATCTGTCCTGGGCCACGGTCACCGCCTCCAGCGCTCGTCCATGTTGACCTGACGACTAAGCCGGGGAATTAAACCGGAGGTGCTGGTACTGGGGAAGGGCCGTACTGGGGCCAGACCTGCGTGGTCCGTATGTATATGGATGTGCCAGAGATATGGATGGCAGGATGGACGTTAGCATGGGGGCTAGAGAGGGGGGGGGAGGTGGATAGGTGGTGGCTGTCCAGCAGCAGCAGCAGGAGCCCCAGACCATATTGATTCTGGGCGGGCCGTGGTAGCCTGCAGCAGCAGCAGCAGGGCGCGCCTCTCACTCCGATGCCTCCCTCACCACTCTCCCGCCTCCCTGCCTTAACTAACTCCCTTACTTCCCCTACCCACGACTACGCATGGACTTCGTCATTAGCCTTCCGACAGTACCCACTTAACATTTATCTCCATTAACCGAGCCAAATAAGATGTACTTCCCTCATTTGGATGCGATCATTTTTGTGTCATATATCATGTAGGTACCTAGGACTAGTCTTTTGCTCCAGAAATGAATTTATATTGAAGCTGTGAGAGGGTACAGCTTGTGGGTATTACAGTGGGAGGGGTTGGCTAGGCTGGGCTGGGGTAAGCGGCTTGCTGGGGTGTCAAGAGCTTGAGGTGCTGAGGGGGATGAATCCCTTCAAGCTCTTCCCCTCCCCCCCACTAGCATTGGGTCCGGGGTGGAGGTGATTCCTGGTAGTATTCATGGTCGTGGATGTTGTAACCTTGTGGTAATGGGTTACAGGTTGGGGGTGGTGGGTGTGAAGCCTGCCTTCCCTCCACCGCCGCACTTCTCCACCCTCCGTCCAACCACCCCACCCCAGACTGGTGGCCTGCCCACCCCTGGGTGATGCTGCGGGGCAGGAGGATGCGGGCGCCCGCCCACTGGTGTTATGGTGACGCTGCGTCTTACCCACTGGAAATTATGGGTCATTCTGCCCTTGTGATAGGGAGGAACTAGCCTCCCCCAGTGTTGACGATGGGTGGGGAGGAACAGGCATCCAGTGTGGGTGCTAGATAGGGAGAGCAGTAAGAGTAGGGCTGCGGCAGTCCTGCAGCTGTGGTGGTGGTGGCGGCGGTGAGGTGAAGGCGCTAATGACCACTTGTGGAGGTGAGTCATCAGCAGGTAGTGGTCGGCATGACAGTCCCCCTCCCCCTTGTCTGGTCCCTGCGTGTCATGCCGCCCAAGCCGGCCATCGCTTTCCCACCACCACTCCGTCCGTACACGCTCCATCAAACCCACCTTCGGTAGTACTCGCTCCTTTACCTCAGGTGCCTTACGGTACTGCCCATGGGTACGATGGCGTGACCTGACTCTCAAAGGTCACACAAGATGCCAGACTATTGTACTTGAGAGTCGTACCTCATACTCAAGGTTAACCCTATCGAAAGGATATTCAGTTTTTTTTTATGAATTTATTTTGCTTGGTTTTAGAAGTAAGTCCATGGTTGAAAAAAAAATGTTCGCCCTTTTTGAAAAACAGATTGTCGAAATTGAGATGAAGATATGTTGAGGAGAGTTGCAAAGCCTGGTTGTGGAGGGAAAGAAACAGATGTCGAATGGGACATTCCTTGAATTGCCTATTATGATAATACATGAGGTACTAAGGACATAGTGGCTTATTGGTATTACATAACTTAGCTGGAAAAACACACGTTGCCACTTCATATAAGCAGAAGCTAAACATTTCAACAAAATCAAAGGAATAAATTTTTAGATATTTGTTTTTCTTCCACTTACGAACAGGAGACGCCCTCGCCTGTGATGCGTTCATTACTAAACTTGCACCTTGTAACTGCGATTATGAATATATTTGCCACAGGCTGAGGTATGTATAGCGACGTAGAGAGGGGAAAACATGATGCTTGACCAGTGTTATCGCATCCTCAAGTAGAGCGCTTCGCAACCCGTGTGTGCCGATAGTGGCTCCATTGCACCGAGGTACATTCCTTGTTAGAGAGATACGGCAGATGTTGCACTATCTTCACAAACTGACATTTATTTCTTGAAAATATATTTTGTAAATCCATTCAATATACGTGATTATAAAGGCTCTACATTTGCTTTACCATACTTGTGTGTATGTGTGCAGAAATATTTGCGTTTTCCTTCCTTTCAGTTGATAACTGGTAATATCTCATAAGTTAATGGCAAATTTTGACTCGGTGTGGCGCGAAGATCCAGCAGACTCGAAAATGTGTAGTGAATATGAGGTAGGTTGAGAAGCGCTGCTCTAGTTAGTACCAGTGCACTCGTGTCCAGCACCACTTACCAACCACTGGTTCTGAACCAGCACCACCCCAACCCACTGGTTCTGGACCAGCACCACCTACCGACCACTGGTTCTGGACCGCTCAGCTATCGTCCTTTACCATGTACATCTTCACTCTGCCCTAGAATCTCGTCTTCATCTTCCCTCTCCCAGTATTAGGACAGCCATCCTTAGTCCGTTACACATCCTGTCTCCTCCAGTATCTAAAACTCCTGAAACAATGCACCTCCTCCTCCATCGCCAGCCTCTCCACCTTTACCGCTCCCAACACTCCAGAGCGGCGCGCGGCCGTCTCCGCCTCTCCCATATCTTCCCCCATCCCTCATCATCAGTTGACCCATTTTCCAAGTACTCTGACTCCCCCCCCCCCTTCTCCCCACTGGTTCTGACCCACTCTCCTCAGTGCTCAGAGTAGGGTGCTACCGGATACTCTGAAGGGCGTCTTTGCGCTGGGTGTTCCAACGGGAACATGGTAGGGAGGATGTTAAACATAGAGCCTTTACAGAAACATTAGGGAGACAGCGTACAGGTTATCGATCATGTTCACAATGGTTGGGATGGGGCTGCTGATGCGCCGGGCCGTACACGTTCAGTGACCTCTGTAATCCGTTTGCGCTATCGCTCACTGGATGAGCATGGGATACACAGTGAGTTTGCCGGGGTTACTACAACCCAAGGACGAGGGATCTCAGGTAGCAGTAGGTGACGGTGGCGAGAATAGGGCAGTAGCCTCCTTGCCTGTTGCTTGATTAGGGCGCAGGTGGTGATGGTGATACGATTCCCGTATGTTATTATTTTGGTTCACTTTTCCTTAATTCAGATGTATCAGTGGACAGGAGAGTAAGGAGAGGTACTTGTCCTCGCTTGGCAGTTTAGTGTGTTATATAGACGTCCTCTAGCTGTGTGCCTTCCTTCGCCTACAGTCATGACGCCGGCTCGTGAGTGATGCCATACGCTGGTCATAGACTGATCCAAGGCATTAAAGATAAGAGAATTGTAATCATGGACTCCCGAGGACATTACTGTGACGAACTTTCCCTTTAAAAAAGGAGAATGTATGGACACTTTGTTGAGACACAAGTTAATTAATATGTATAAAAAAAGCTTCGAGTCCGTTTGATTGTAATTAACTGGTAGTGTTGTCGACCAGACTAGGTCGTGTGTGGAACACAGGATTGATTTGGGCCTGCGTCACCATATCCTGGCCAAAAACCGACATTGCTTCGGTTGCTTTTATGTACCTTGAACATGGAGGCACGAGCTTTGAGCACAGCGCTACAGTCATACTCAAGGGGAGGGTATTGAACCATTCATTTACTTGTTGCCTGTGACATTCTTTCGTTTGAGGGCAATATGGAAGTTCGTTTTGCGTGGGGAGGAAACATTAAGGTAGGTTGTGGTAGTTTGCGTGTGGCTATATATATACTATGTGACCAGTGAGTCGTCTGGTGGGGTCTAGTCTCTCGGGTGGTGACTGCCAACCACACGGCCGGCCACGAGCGAGCGCCCCCACCCGCTTTGCTTTACGCAACTCTCTTAACCTCCAGAGGTTGGCTTGAGGCCTGGGATGGTAGGGGGGGGGGGATCGCCAGAGGCACTTCACGAGCCTTTCCAGGGATTGCTGAGCGACCTTCTCCCGCGGCCTTTGGAAAGTGGAGGATTATTTTTGTGTATCCAGCTCACCCTCCTGACGCGGGGCAACCCGCGCGGTGGAAGCGGTCTGGCCTTGTTGGTGTCTGGCAGGAATGAGAATCGTGAGCAGGCGAGAGACAACTTGCCCTGGCCTCCTGGACTTGCCTGACTTGCATGGACGGAGGCCTTCCCCGTGGAGTGAGTGCTCCATGAGTGCTCCATAAGCCCACCCACCTGGTGTAACCTTAGAACTTAGTCTGGGTTACGCCCGAGCCTCCTGGCTCCCTCGTTGCACGTTTTATTCATTTTTTACTAAAGCTTTTGGGACTTTTGGGTCGAAAACCGTCTTGAATGGCATTTTCTTTTAGGTTTTCGCTACTCTGTCTTTTAGAGTGATACTAAGTATTGTTGCTTTCGTTACTATTTAACCTTTCATGATAGGGTCTATATAGTGTGCACCAGCATTCCTCAGCTCTGTGTAGGTTAGATACAGTCACTTGCCTGGTGGCGGTGTGGGGGATCTCTGGCAGGGTTGGTGCTGCAGGTGTCGTGCACATCCGCCGCCTAGCATTTACTGCTTCCCAAAAAAGCTTCCTGACATTTCGCGGGAAGTTAACCTGCCTCCCAGACGAGGCCTCACGGGAGGGATCAGCTTCATTTGTGTAGCTGGAGGAGAGCTGCCCCTCGCCGCCCTCTCCCATACTACGAAAAGAATGTTATAAATGGCGTTTCTCACCCAGCCTTTTTTCCATCTGGATGCGCGTCCCACGTAACTTCTCCATATTTACCACATAGTATGCTGGTATGCATCTGCTATATGTAAGTCATTTATATAACCCGTAGAAAAAGATAAAGGTTTAAATGTGTGCTGGCACGCCATAGTTATGTCCCAGATGGAGGGAAGCAGTCGGGTCGGGTGGCATCGCCAGACCTGCCCAAGTCTCCCCGTCTCCGTGGGGGTTGCGTGCCTCCATTTTCCTTGGCTTATTCCGGTGATACAGAGATAGCTGCCCTTCCTCGTTACCTCATCCCACCAATTTGCGTAAGCAGTGTTAGCGGGTTCTTACCGCCAGTGGTTGGTTGGTGGCGCACATTGGCATGTCGGTGAGCCTGTGTCACGTGGTGGTGTGAGGTGGCAACCCTCGCTCCGACTTTAGACAGTTGCAGGAAGTAGCACGGCCCTGTTGCCTGGTGCTTGCTGGCCTCTCGAACAGCCTCAAGGTCAACGCTACCGAGGTCCCTGTCCCGGGTCCCCCGTCACCCTGCTCTTACGTCACGTTACCTTTCTTCGCCGCGTGACATCTCATCCCCCAGCCTCCCTGCTCCTTCAGCCAGCGACGACCTCCCTGCCCTTACTCCTGCCCCTACAACAGCTCTTACATCACCTCCCGGCTCTTTGCAACCTCTGCATTTCGTCTCGGTTTTCAGAAGTAAGCCTGGCACATTTCTGGGTACTTCTCATCCTGACCATGGCTGCACATACACTCGCTGACCATGCCTCCTCCCTCAACCAAACCATATCCTGAGCCCATTACCCCCCTTGTCGCCCTTACCCTTTATATAAGTATTTACACTGCCTGGGCATGTTGGCCACTTGTAGAAAACCCCGACGTCCGCTGACTACTAGTAGAAAATCCCTTATTCCATGACATTTAAAATCCCTTCGTCTTTTGACTACTTGTTGACAATCCCTTAGTCCTTATCCCCAAAGCGTGTGTCCCTAGTTGGTCGTCATATTACAGGTAACCTTTTTTTAGCACGGCAGAGTAACGCTTTAGCGCAGTAGTTGGATCCTTGACTAGGCTGTGATGGTTTGTCCTTAAACCCGGCCATGTTAGCCAAGGTTCGGAACGTGGCGGTCCAGAGGTTAAGTTGATTTGAGTGAGTGGTGTTCGGGCGAGGATTCCCCGTCTGAGACCCCGAGCAGATGGGGCAGGTGTTGGTATATATAGCCAGTAGACCACTCACGACTGGTTGGCTACTGGCTTGCCCCAGCGCCCCGGCGTGCCGGCCGAAGAGCGCGCCTCGCTCACATTCCTCTTTGTTCTCACGTGTAATTATATCACTGGAACGGTGGCGAGTTGCGTTGATTACTGCTGCAAATAGTCATTGATCGGGTCACTGCTCCCGTGGATCGTAGCCCCCCCCCCTACACTCCCCCACCTGATAAATAAATACAGGTGGTAATGGCTGAGTCATAGCGTTATACCGCCCACACTATCGTTATCTGATTATTAGCCAGTGACTTGATTATTGTTCTTTATTTATGCGGGCCTGACTGACTGGTTACGGTAAATATTTTATCCATTTCGGAGTGTATGCGCCACAGATCACGAAGACCGTAGGTGTATTTGGAGTCAGGGATGCCAGAGGTCGTAGTGGCTGTGACGTGAAGAACATTATTTTATCAGAATAACGTATCGGGTTCACTTTAGGTGTGTGTGTGTGGTGTCTGTGGTCAAGAGCAGGAACCGGTGCGGTTGGTGTGGTCACGGGCGAGCTTGTCTGTGACCTGGGAAGGGAAGGTGACATGATGACTGCAAGTCTTCGCCACCAGGAAGCCTCACCACACACCGCACTCCTGAGATGGCTTGCTTGTGAAGCAAGACAGTTATTTTAGGGACCGCCCACGGATTCCCCCCCCCCCTCTCTCTCTCTCTCTCTCTCTCTCCATCAACTGTTACTGGGAGGAAAGATGACTTTTCTGTTACAGTGGTGACAGGGTTTGGTTTGCCAGACCACCATATTGCAAGCGTTCGTGTGTGTGTGTGTTTGTATGGTGCTGCGGCCGCTCACATCACTCTCCTTATGACAAGGTGACAAAGTGAACGGTGAAATTGTTAGTTCTAACCGTTGACCTGGACGCTACTGCCTTTGGTGACCAGGCCATCCTGTCCCAAGGATTGTGCTCCTCAGGAACTGTGTCCAGGAGTGTGTGTTGTGTGCCTCGGCTTAGGGGGAAGGAATTTATGCGCGTACAGCGGTGGGCTGGGTTGGGGTAGTGAGGCTTAATTAAGTAGAGACTTACCCCCGCAGGCCGAGAGGGGAGAGAGGGACTGTACCCATAACCACGACAAGGTTAGAGTGACACCTGCCACATTACCCATTGTCTTTAGTATCCTTTTATGATGACGAGTCTTGTACAACCATATATATATATATATATATATATATATATATATATATATATATATATATATATATATATATATATATATA
>JAYMFT010036549.1:0-15778 GCA_038088735.1 Panulirus argus | reverse complement strand
TAATATATATATATATATATATATATATATATATATATATATATATATATATATATTTCAATCCCTCAATTTAACGGACTCCGAAAAAACGGATTTCGGATTTAAAGGACCTGGCAAATAATACATTAATTAATAATGATTTAAGAAATAGAAAAATAAAAAAATCTCAAATGCCTCTCCATGCTCATTTCATATTGCACTTGTTTTTGGTAGAGTGGGTTATACTCGCGTTGGTGACAGAAACACAGATTGGGTGGGAAACACTATGTAAATTCTAACGTTTCAACTGAGTATTGATCACAGAATGAGCACAGAAGAACAGGACTCCAGCTTATATACGTGTTGTCGTTGGCCTTCACCCGCCTGGGTACCTGGTGTGACATCCCGAATGGTTACACCCAGCATTTGACCTGTGCACCCCTGCCATGAATGACCTCGTTGTCTCCGTCAAGCTTGATCATGTTGCCTCTGCCTTGGTGATCTGTCTCGCGGCCGGTCATGCAAGGCACACAAAACCCCCCAGTGATTCAAGTTTTCTTTTGTCGCTATGTAAACCGCCTCAATCGTTTTTCTTACTTTCCTTGAACTGCCTTTGCTTAGTATTTTCATCCCACTCCAGTTCGGCAGGTGCCCTTTTTCCTCGGCATGCACCACCATTGAATTAGAGGTTCTGTGCACCCCTCTAACTCACTGGTGGTGCATGCAGAGGAAAAGGAGCACCTGCCGGACTGGAGTGGAATGAAAATACTAAGCAAGGACAGTTCGAGAAAAGTAAGAAAAATGATTGAGACGGCTTACATAGCATCAAAAGTAAACACGTATCACCAGGAGGGTTTTGCATAACTTGCAAGAACCGCTGTGAGAGAGATCACTTAAGCAAAGGCGGCGAGATTAAGCTTGACAGAGACAACAAGGTCATTCACGGCAGAGGCGGCAAGGTCAAACACTGAACGCAACCATTAGGGAGGTCACACCAGGTATCCAGGGGGGGTGAAGGCCAACAATGACATGTATATAAGCTGGAGTCCTGTTCTTCTGTACTCATTCTGTGATCAAGACTGTCAAGACATTAGAATCACCTATTACCATCTTTTCCAGGTATCTGGTACAAGTTAGAGATATATTAACTTTACTGTTGTGTTAGAGGATTGATTTGATAATGGTTGTGGCCCATGTGGGCACTGGCTTTCCGGACTTCCAGAAAGCAATATACGCTACATCACATGGGAGGTTGATTGAGAAGCTAGATCACTAATCAGGAATAAGGGGTAGACATATCTTTGATGGATTGAAGATTATCTTAGTGAAAGGAAACAAAAGACTGTCAGAGGAACTATTTCAAAATGGGTTGAGGTTACCAGTGGAGCACCAAAGTGTTCACTTATGGGACCATTACTCTTCCCAATCTGTGGGAATGACTCGCCAGAAAGTGTTGAGTCATACCTGATCGTGATCGCAGATTATGCAAAAGTAATAAGGGAAGTGAACATTGAGGAGAAATGCATCAACTTTTAAGGGGATCTATATAGACTCCAAAGTTGATACATAGTTGATGAAATTCAACCCGAGGTAATGTAACTTAACGAGGATGGGTCACAATGAAATAAGGCCTTAGTACTCATTTTATCTGATAGGAAATAAGCTGAAGGAATCTGTGTGTGAGAGAGACTTGGAAGTTGACATGGACCCTAATCTATTTTCAGAGCCACAATTCAAGGAGGAAGCAAATTGTCTTCTGGCAAATATTAGAAGAGCTTTCAGGTATATGGACAAGGAAATTTTCAACAAGCTGTTCACATCTTTTATTAGGCCAAAACTAGAATATGCCTCTCAAGTTTAGTTATCGAATCTAAGAAGCTCAAGTGAATGCTAGAGACAGTCCAAAGGAGGACAACATGATGATATTAGAATTAGAGAGCTGAGTTACAGGAGAAGGCTAGAGATCATTAAATATCCCCACCATGGAAAGGATAGAATAACAGTTGACCTGATCACAACCTTTTTTTAAAAAGCATCCAAAACGTAGAAAGTGATAACATGTTCAGTATATGCAGGGATAGAGCAACTAGGAGACAGCATGAATTTAAGCAAGAAATTTGTTAAAAGAAGATTTAAAGAATAAGTGAAATGACTGAGGACATGGTTAATGCAGTCAGAATACATAGATTTAAAAACTTGTATGGTAGTCAGAATGTTAAAGAGGTGGGGCCCTACAAGTGGGAAACTCCATTGAACAATACAAATAAGTAATTACTGGTTATTGCCCATTAAACAGCACAAAGAACTATTAAACTCCAGAGTGTAACGTCAAAGATAGTACCAGAAATAAAAGAGTTGAGTTTCAAGGAAAGGCTAGAGGCCAATTTGCCCACCATGGAGGAGAAAAAAGTGGTGTTACCGTATCACAACATTTAAGTTTTGATGTGCTTGACAGTGAACACTGAAAGGTATAGGAAGATAGAAACCAGAGGGCATAACATGAAATTAATCAAGAAACATGTTAAAGAATATGTGAAAAAGTACTTTTGTAGCATTAAAGTATGAATGGTGGATGAATGGAATGAAAAAAAAAATGAAGATATAGTTAATGCGATCAGCATATATAGATTTAAAAAGTTGTATGATACTAGAGAATGGTCAAGTGATGGAGCCCTCCATGTACATTACAAGTAGATGCTGGTAATTACACACATGCAGGGAAGAGGAATTCCTGGGGTTGGGCGTGAAGACTGATGCGGTGGGACAAAGACTTAGGAACATTGAAGTAGAGGTACACAGGAAATTGAGTGAACCTATCAAAAGAATAGAAAGAATTATATGACCTGGCAGACAGAACAGTGTGGATAATTTATGGTCTTGTAGATGAAAAGTTAAAGAAAGTGCAAAGCCTACAGGCTCAGTGCTTGTTAGCAAAAAGAGAGATTATAGAGGAAATCAGAGACAGAAGTGGATGAATCAGTACTGGACTTACCTGTAAGGTAGATGGCACCAAAGTTAGAGAGATTAGTGAACCAGGAGGTTGAAACAGTAGATGAAAATCATTGATCATTTTGGAACTGGAAGATACGTTAGATGAATAAGAAAGAGAAGACAGATAAGAATTGTCAGATGCAGTTTCTGTGTTAAAAAAAAAAAGGAAAATTGGTGGTTATGATAAAGAAAAATTGGGACTATCAGGTATGGTTACCTTTGCTTGAAGTCATCTAGCCATGAGGGACTTTAGTGGCTAAGAAACTTGAAAAAAAATGTGAAATTCAGTGGGGGTATTTGTCAAGCATAATAGACCAAGCTTAGAGAGGTAAAGATACAAAGATTATAGTCAGAAGGCATTAATTCGGAGACACCAGATTAGGCAGGACGACACAGTATTCCCTTGCCAGTGCCGCAGAAAAGTCAGGAGTGTTAGATATTTCAATGAAAGTAATATATACAAATGCAGAAGGATTACTATAGTTGTAAAGGGCATAGAGCTGGACTACAAGGATTAAGGATCCTAGTGCGAAAAATTTATCTGATTTTGTTATTGTAGGGAGAAACCTTTCCAAAGAAATAAGATTTCACCTGTTCTGTCAAGGAGCAAGGAGGTAAAGAGAAGATAAGGGAGATTGAGGATTCACCCACATAATAAGGCATACCCTTAAATTTTAGGAGATAGTAGAGGAGCCATTCAAATTGTACATAATGGGAAGAGTAAGAGTAGGAAAAAGGAAATTGTGATAGTGATATATAATCCTCAAAATCTTTTTTATAATCCCTCATAATATGACAGCCTTAAGTTTCAGGAAAATGTGGAAGAACGCCCATTCAGACGGTACATAATGGGAAGTGTAACAGTAGGAAAAAGTGAATTTTGATAGGAATACATAATCCTCAAAAAAAGTTTTGGTGAAAAAGTGAATTTTGATAGGAATACATAATCCTCAAAAAAAGTTTTGGTGATCCAGAACAATTATACAATGGAGGAACAGTTAAATGTGTATTTCTCATAAATGTAAAAATACGAATAATGGAGTATTTTAATTTTTAAGTGATAAACTGTAGGATTTTGGATTCTCAGGTTGACAGAGTCATAGAGAGACAATTTTTTAAAGTTTGTACAGAAAAGTTTACTTTTCATCATGTGAACTCTCTACCTTCTCCTGTCTTTCCCAGTAACTATGAAGTGGCTCATTTCAAGAGACAGGTTTTTCGTTTTCTCAAAAATTCGTAAATACTTTCCCTGTCTTTTTTTTCCCCCCTTTTTCAATTCTCTATATTTCAGTTAGGGCCCATCCTTGGTGTAGACTTTTGTCCATGACTGGAGCCTTAAGAGAGAGAGAGAGAGAGAGAGAGAGAGAAAGGTACTAAATCTTACTTTCATATATGTTAGTATTATTGCAATAGTTCACAGTGGTGTGTGTGATCTAGTATTTGCCACTGAAAAATCATATATGATACACCAGTTAGAAAAGTGATCATGCAATGCTTAAGTTTATGTGATGAATTAGGATATAAAAGGAGCAGAGATGTAATAAGTTTTAAAGAGGATATAAAAGGAGCTGAGATGTGACAAGATTTAAAGATGAGTTATAATTGTGAAAACTATCAACAGCTGCACAATTTCTATAGTAACATTAATTTGGAATTAGAGTTCAGTGGCCAGGAACTAGTGCATTGTGGTGAAAAGTTTTGTGAAATTTACAGTGAAAGAGTAGGAAAATAGGTACCTATAGCATCAAACTGACTTATGTCATCCCA
Organism: Panulirus argus; assembly: GCA_038088735.1. NCBI lineage: Eukaryota > Metazoa > Arthropoda > Malacostraca > Decapoda > Palinuridae > Panulirus > Panulirus argus. The sequence goes on along the minus strand of JAYMFT010036549.1, from coordinate 11,041 downwards.
CTCCACAAATGCAGACATAAGCAGTCTTAAAAAGAGACTGACCAGTAGCAGTGACATCACACTTTAGTAAAATGTTTGACTCCTAAGATATAACTTGACTCATTTTATGATATCAAATAATCTACAAAAGGCAGGACAACATGTTTAAGGGTGAGAAGGTCTTGCCTTCCTGAGTTGCTTGACCATTATGGAGGTACTGGAGAACAAACAGAATGCTGGCATAATGTACACAGACTTTACAAAAGCATATGGTAGATGTGATTATGGTGTCATAGCATATAAAACAAGAAAGATGGAAGTATTCAATAAAATTGGAAGGTAGATGTATAACTTCTTAACTAACAGTTCATAACTAATTGTAAATCTGATTGTATCCAGACTTTCCACAGTAAAATGTTCGGTACCTGTATGAATTATACTTACACCCCTTCTGTTCTTAAGTCTTAAATCAGACATTGGCAGAGACACCAACCACAGTTTCACTTAATTTTTAGTAGATTTTATACCAGAATAGGTATGAAAATCTCTTCTGTAGAAGACACTGAAAAACTACAAACTGATTTAAACAAAGTCTTCCACTGGACAGCTGAAATAAATGTGTTTTTCATTGGGGATAAGTTCCATCTCCTCCAGTATGGGAATTTAACATATTCTCTTATTAAGAGGGTTAATCCCCTCCCCATTTATCTGTATCATCTGTATCACTCCCATAATTTTGGGATTGCAAGCCTAACATGATTCCTGAACTATCATTCTTTTTCATTTACTAGTAGGCCATCTGCAATTGTATTTGATCCTTCAGCCACTCGTACTTGCTGCTTGCTAATTTCTCCCTCCCTGCACTAAATGTGGGGAAGTTTTACATTTCTCTGTCCTGATCAAAGTCCTTTAGCTTTTTGTCTTTTGCCATTCTCTCTCTCTCTCTCTCTCTCTCTCTCTCTCTCTCTGCACCTTTCTAAGCACATTTTGACAATACATCTCCAACCCAGATGTTACCTTGTATGGCCATCCCATGGATTCTTGTCTGTACTCTAGTTCCCAATTCCTGTGATTTCTGTAAATTCTTTTGCATTTCATTTGGAAAGGACCATTGAGATCATGGTGATACACTCAGCCCAAGCCCAGACTCCTAGAATTCAGTCTTGATAGAATAAAGAAATGCAAAACACTAAATGTCCTCTGAAAAAAAAGCTAGTTGCTAGCATTCCTAAGAGTCTGAAATTGACTCATAATACCCAATTCCACAGTGGTGGAAGCAGTCAAAAACTATTGACATAGTATGAACATCACACGTTATTGAAATCTTCAAAAGAGTCTTAAGTAGCAAATTGACTAAATAATGGAAGTGAGGAGTCTACATATCCCAGGACAACATGGTTTCAGGGCAAGAAGATCTTGCCCTTCTCATTTGCTTGGCCCCTGTGTTAGAATGGTTGAAGCTTTAGAAAACAAACAGAATGCTGATGTGATTTACACAGACTTTTCAAAAGCATTTGACAAATGTGACCATGATGTCATAGCACATAAAAAGTGAAAATTGGGAATAAGTAGCAAAATGTGAGATGGATTTACAACTTCCTTGTGTTTAGGACAGTACAACTCATCTACAACACTTACACCTCAATTTATGATATGAACTGCCCTTGTCTTTATTTCAAGTACCATTACAAAGGCATCTGGGAGGATAGAATATCTCTCATTCAAAGAACTTGACACAAAATCATGGTAATTTTCTTTTATTTGAACTACTTCTGTTTAAAAAAAAATCTTCAGTGGCCCCTAAAAACTTACCCACAGCATAATTACTCTTTCTTAATAATATGGTACAACCTCAGTGAACTGAACACATTTTTAAAACCCTGATTTAAAGCATTTCATGACTTTATGATCTGTGACCATCAGCTTTTGACCTCTGGAGTATCTCAAATGCTTAAACTGTTGTATAGAGTACATCATAAGAAAAACAATGAATGGTCATTATTTACCCTAGCATTTAACTTCTGTAGATATGATGAATTTTATTTACCACAATACATAAATTTCCCATTTGAGGAGGAGCGAACTCATAAAAATTGTATCTATAGATCTTCATTAATTCAAACCAAATCAAAATTCACATTTTAGATATTTAAGACCCAATGGTCAAACAGAATGTAGCATGGATGTCATTTCAAAATCTATTTTTTACACATTTTCCTGGTGTGGGAACCAGACTACTTTTGGTTTGGGAGGTGAAGCAAAGTAAGAATACAGGTGAAAATACAAACAAAGAATAATGGATTAGTAGATATAGTAACAGAACATTTCTTAAGACTATTGAACCTTCAATAGTCATTCAATCTTTTCTAGGTAAACTACTAACCAACAGAGAGAACAATGCAAAGGACATTGTACTGTTGTCAGATACAGCAATGGTTGATATAATGCAAGCCTAACAGATCACAGTGTCATAGAAATGTACTGTTGTCATTATAGAAATGATTGATATAGTGCCAGCTTAACAGATCACAGTGTCATAGAAATATCTGCAGCATATGATGTGGAAATAAGTGAAAGGAATGTAATACAACAACTGAAGATAACAGGATATTGAGCTAGATGAATTATCACTTCTATGAAAGAGATTAGAGAACAGTAAGTTAAAAGATTTGAGATACAACCCAGAGTGAGATCTTTAAAGACAGTAAAATGGAGATAAACACAAAATTATTATTTGAGAAGATAAGACAGATATTTAGTAGGTTAATGTGAACCATAAAGATGAGTAGTGCAAAATGAATGATAGCAAGAGACAGCAAAAAGTAAATGAAAAGAATATTATTGAAAAAGAAAATTAAACAGAAAAGGAAGAAATAATATAGAGCTTTATGAGAAAAATAAGAATGCTGATGAGGAAATTATGAAATTCCATAAAACAGAATTGACAATGAATGAGTAGTAAGCTTTACATAATATGGATAGGAAGCCAAAATTACTGTTTTCATATATGAACAAAGCACAAAACACATCAGTTATTGGGACCATCAGAGTGGGAGAAAAGTATGAAAATGGTCCCGAGGAATATTGTAAGAAAGATACAAATTAGTATTTTGTTTAAGATCCCTGGAGAAATAGATGATAAACTGTTTAAGCAACATGATGACAATGCTGTTATAGATATTGATATATCAGAAAATGATATTAGCAGAGTAATTGATGAACTTAGGAGAAGTCATCTCCAGGATCAGATGGAATTCTAGCCAAATTTCTAAAGGAGACAGGAAAAAAACTCTAGCGAAACCAATGATTTCACTGATAAGGCAAAATCTGGTCAAAAGAATATAGACATATTTAAAATGGCATACATAACACTAGTACACAAAAGAGGATCTGAGCTAATACTTAAGCAGTTTGGGCCAGTTAGCTTTACTTGACATAGCATAGACAAATATTATTCACCAGTCAAGGGTGAAAAAAAGTTGAAGTGAAAATATAGGAGAAATTACTTAAGTGTTTGTAAATCTGACTTTTAAAGGAAGAAAGTTAATGCAAAAAGGGAAAGACAAAAGAAAGAAGAGAATTCCACAGCTTAGCTGTTCAAGGAAAGGAGGAGATATCATAACAGTCAATCCTCAAGTGGCTGGTGTCTCCACAGAAGTTGTGGGAAGCAGCAGCTAAACATGTGTCACGGGTCCAAACCTTGGGGGTGGGGACATATGCAGACAGTTCCCTAGAATAGTGACCGAAAAAGTACCTACAGAATAAAGAGAGCAGCAACATCGTGATTTATAGAAAGTGAAGGTTGAAGAGAGGTAATGTCTGGAGAATTAATGAAATTGAAGGCTTTTGACTCAACTTCAGTTAGTAGAGAGGTGGAGGATGAACTTCCCCAGATGTGTGAGCAGTATTCAATAATCAGGCAAATAAAACCTATATATATGTGAAACAGCTGCTCACAAGAAAAATGATTATGGCACCTATACAACACTTATATCTCTTGGGAAGTAGACTTTGTGATGTTAATTTTAAAGGGTTGCCAAGATAGAGATGAGGATTTGGCTATGCCCTAGGTGTTTATATTATGATTAGGTTGAATTGTGGCGTTTTGAAATTGAACAAAGGGAAGCAAATGATTCTTAGAAAGAGACATACGAAGAAGCTGTGTTTTAGCACAGGTAAGTTTTACAAGGTTGCTGCTTACCCAATCCATAGCACTGTACTAGTCAGAACCGAGAGAGGAAATAAAATCATTACAAGAAAGAGAATGATTATTAAAGGGAGGATGGGGGGGGGGAATTGATTTGAAGTATATAAAGTACAATCATCAGCATATGAATGAATGGGGCTAAAAGTAGGAGAGAAGATAGTTTATGAGGAGAACAAAGAGAGTAGATTACAGGACAGAACCCTGAGAAACACCACTATTGATGGAATAATGAAAGGGCGTTTAATAGGACATTTGATCAACAACAGATATGTAGATGAAGGATAGCATTGATAATTACCAGAAAAAAATATGCAACCCCTATTATCAGCTCACCACAGTAACATACAGATACTTGAAACATAAATGAAAGGAAAGATTACAGATTTGTTTAGGCATTTGATGTAGTAAAACAGAATTTTACTTGAGAAAGTAGCAAAACAAAACATTATGGGTAAGATGAGTGATGGATTAAAGAATTATTAATTAAAAGCAAATGCAGAGTTGCAGCATACAGAAATAGTATTATCCTTGGTTGTTTTTATGATAATGATATCAGACATTGACAGAGAAGTAAAAGAAAGTATAGTCAGGTGATTGGCTATGACAATAGAGTAAGCAAAATGACTGGATCAAATAGTGATCAGAATCATAAAGTCTCATACACATTATACAAATGGGCATGATAGAATTTAACAAAGATGAATTTGAGCAAATAAAACATAAGAGTTGTAACAGTACATTGATGATAACATATATAGTCCCAACATGGAAAGTGATAGAAAGTAAAACTTGTTAAAGATCTAGGAGTCATCATAATGGAACTAGTATTTATAGAACATGTTACGCATATTACCCATATTCCACATAGTTGCAACCACTATTCTAACACACTGGATCTATATTTTGCCTTTGATTCTTCACATATTAGCCACATAATTTCACCTCCAGTTCATTCATTTGATTACACTCCTCTAAGAGTATCTTTTTAACCGCACCTCTTCCAACAGTTCCTTCTAAAAGTAGATATTAGCACTTTAATAGTGCTGACAGGACTACTTGCAAAGCTTCATTTATGACTTACCTTAGGTAGATTACTGCTTCTCTTCTGGTGATGCTTGTCTCTCCTGAGCAAGTAGGATAGGTTATTGTAGTGAAAATGGAAGCAAATGTACCCTCTTTTTCTAAGACTATCTCTTCTTCCAGTCCAAGATTCAACCATTCACTTTCTAAGGCCATTCAGGCAGGTGATCTGGAATTTCAAAACTTGGAAAAGCTCTCACTTCAATTCATTTTCAGTTTCTATATCTGCTTAATATCATAACACATTTGGTACCCTTAAAGCAAACCCTTCCTCTATCCAATGGAAGTCCGACAACTTTCCTCATTCACTGGTAGTTCTTTGTTGTCTTTAGCCAATGTCATACCCTACACCTTCTGTAGTTTCATTTGCTTTTCCATTCTCACAACATTGTAACTCCCTCTTCCATTGATGAAATAACTCTTTGGCCCTCTTTCCTCCTCCAAAGCCAACTTGGGTAGTCTGACTTTCCCTTACCTCCATGATGCTCGTCTTACTAATCCTTTGCCCCTCCCTTTAATCTCTCTTACCCAAGTATCCACTTGCCACATGGCACTATATTTGCTTGTTTTCCCTCATCTATAAATGATATTTAGGTTTTTGCTGCTGAGAGATGGATACTTGTATGTCCCCACCATTAGTTAGATAATGTATTACCTGGTAATCTTTTGTATCAAATGATCACCATATTTTGTGGCTGTTAGCAACTCAAAGGGTGGAATGTTATGAAGTCTGTATCTGTCCTGTCACTGCAAAGCTTTGGATTTCCTATCTCCTTCTTTCTTTCCTGATTGTGACCTGTACCTTTTTAAAAGGCAGATATTCCACTTTCACCAAAACTTTGCAAACATTTTCTTCTTAATACTTCTCTTTGACCCCATTTCATATTATCAATGCCTAAACTTGATGTGGACTTTAGTCCATAACTGGATCCTCAGCATAAAAGAAAAATGACAGTGCTGTCAATTAATGAGTGGCATGACAATGAAAACTTTCACTACAAAACATGAAAGTATTCATGAAAGTGTTTATTGAATATATAAGAATAGATATTGAATACTGGGGGTACTTGGAGGACAACAGATATGTCATTATTGTAAAATGTCACTGTGTAAATAATAGAAGCTTATTTTATAAGCTGGGTTACATTCCTGGAGACTTGTCATGTTAGTAGAATATCACCATTTAGATGATTGAAATTCATGTTATAAGCAGGGTTATGTTCTTAACTTAAACATTTTACCAATACAATTCTCATTTATGGTTTTTACCAGAAACAGTTTACTATCAGCTTACCACACTCATGATGTGAATTGGACTCAGTGATACAACAGCTCTTGCCATTTAATTTGTAAATCAGAAATATCTAATGATACTGTAGTAAGAATGCAAGTGATGAGGGCTGGAGATAGGTGATGGTGAAATGGGATGGGAGTGGTGTGAACAGTTTGACATGCCATCCAGAGCAAGTTTATCATTTTAGTATGAGATTATACTCCAAGAGTTTAGTTTAACAGTGTCATTACAGTTGTTTCAGTAAATCATCATGATCAGCACTTTTTGTTACATACTGCTGAAATTACTTGTGGCTTGAGCAAAGTCTGAGTTAGGTACAACCTCCTTGAAGTGCTACAGAACTGCTTCACTTTGATAACAGACAGTCATTGCATATAGTGTCCCATTATGCTTTATTTGTTTCTTTGATTTGAATTTATTTAATCTCCATATATGCTTCTTGGTAAAGAGCCATTCTTGAAAAAATTGCTAATTTATTTATTTTTGATTGAAAAAATGATTGAAAAGAATATTAGTTCATTTTCTGTAGCTGCTGCAAATAACTACTGCCAAAAGTAATTGTAGAAAGATTAATTTGGCTGAACAAAATATGTATATCTAACTTTCTTTCCAGAGGGTGGAGGTAGTGATGTATGGGGTCCAACGGGTGGTGGTGGAAGTGGAGCAGCAGCAGCAGCAGCAGTGGCAGCAGGAGCCATGGGAAACTATCCATATCCCACACCGTCCATGATGGCCCCCTCCTCCCACCTCACACAACCACATTACATGACACCACATATCCATGATCATATGGTGGGTACACTTTATTGTTATTATTACTGTCATAATATAAAATAATTTATTAGTTTAGGTTGTATGTTAAAAAAAAGATAAAACACACACACACACACACACACACACACACACACACACACACACACACACACACACTCACTCACTCACTCACTTTTCAATTTGATATCAGCCTGAAATGGATGTAGATAAGGAGGAATATCAAAATCAAGCACTCGTGACAAGATCCACATAAAGGAAACAAGAGGAAGGGATAAAACTTGTATTACCAGATGTTAGTTTAGGTAATATAAAAACCAGGATCAGAGATTAATGCAGGTAGAAATGGAGAGTAAAAGAAAAAAATATATATAAAAATCATTGTAAAGGTCATGAAAGGTGTCATGAAATGAAGGAGGAACTTATGGAATTAGAGATTAAGGTAAATGTTCATTAGCACAGATTGGCATCAGAGGAATGAAGCTAGAATGATTAAAGAGTAGTAAAGGTCAAAAGGAGCTATTTTAGACATCATAAAAGCTGTTGAAGAAGTACAGATATTTATTGAAAACAGTGGGTTGGGAGGTGTAGTGTTTTGGGGTTGGGCAGTACACTTGGAGCATGTTAACGGATACAGTGGGACAGGAACCAGAGGACATTGAAGCTAAGAGAAGCTGTGGATAGAATGATATGTACTGTGAAGAGACAGAACAATTAGCTAAATTTATGGTCTAGGTGAGAATTTCAGAAAAGTTTAGAGCATATAGGTTCAGTGCTTGTTAGCAGGAAAGAAGATAATAGAGAAGGCCAGAGGCACAGTGGCTGAGGAATCAAAACTTATGAACTTTGTTGCAAGGTAGGTAGCAACTAAATTAGAGAGATTGGTTGACCAGGAGCTCAATAGACATAAGTTTTTGATTATTTTTGGAGTAGATGAAGACTGTACCCCAAATAAAGAGTAGAGGGGAAAGAAAACACTGCTGATTATAGGGTTACTAGAGGCAGTAGAATTACTACATGCAATCTTTGTGATAAAGGAAAGAAGAATTTTTGGTAAAAAGTCATAAAGGGACAACCAGTTATGGTTATGTTTGATTTGGAGTCAAGTGTACAGACTAAGAAACTCAAAAACAAGGTGGAATCCAGTCGAATATTCATCAGGTAGATAGACTTAGGGAAGCGAGGGGAAAAAAGCAAGGAACACAGTTGGAAGGCAAAAATTGGAAGATACTAAATGAACTAAGAGGGCAGATCATCCTCACCAGTACTGCAGGAATATCAAGAATATTAGGCAATGGTAATGAAAAACTGAAAATATTGTATTCAAAACTGATGGATTTACTAGTAGATAATAAAGAGCTGGAATTTAAGGATTTTATAAGGGAAAACACACATGATGTTGCCGGATCTGTGGAAAGAAAGCTTACTAAAGAGATAAGATCTCACCTTCTCTGTCCAGAGGGGTACATAATAGTAAGAATGGAAAGAGAAGAAAAAGGAGGAGGAGGTTTGATTCCCAGCTTACATTTGGAAATGACATCCTTCTGGCATGACAGGTATGGAAGACTTTGTAAAATACTACTTCTGAAATCCAGAAGTGCAGTATACACAAAAAGAGATAACATTTTAAACATCCAGGCCCCAAGACTCTTCAGTACTTTACCTGCTTTATCAGAAACTTCTTAGGATGCACAGTTGAGAAGTTTAATAGACTCTGTCATATAGGGAGAGTCCACTGTGAAAATTCAAGTTGAAAGCGGAGGTCAGGAAACTTCAACCAAAGACACGATCACAGACAGTGACTCAAACAGTGATCTAGGTATAGAAAGAGAAGGATTAAGTGGAAACCAGGAAATGGCAAGCTCAGACATGTTTACAGAGAAAAACAGGGACTCCGACTCAGGTATGGATGGAGAGGGAGAAATTGGAGGCCAGGAAGCCTTTAGCACAGGTGTGAGTAGTAAAAGGGACCTTAGGTGCTGATTCAAGTATGGAAGGAACAAGGGAGGAAGAAAGTGAAAGCCAGGAGACACTATCAGGCCTGGCCACAGACACAGAGAGGGTGAGATATGATGCAGTAAATGAACAACAAATCTAGGGGATAGACAAAGTCTAGATACTGTGCAAAGGAAAATTGCATGTATGGCAAGACTAGTATATACTGGGGAAAATGTAAATGGAAACACCCTAGGAAATGCTTGAACTAACTAAAGAAAGGTAAATGTCATTATGGGAAAGTTTGCAGATTGTACTATTGAGAATTGTGCAAACAGTCACTGGAGATTAAGCGTTGCTTGAAAAAGTACTGTGAGAGCCACCACATATCAGGGACAATGAGACAAAATCCTACTTCACCATTAGAATACACATCATTTTTTTAGTGACAGACAGAGTACCAAACAGAGGAAGGGAAGTACTACCAGAGGAGGAAATGATACTGGCTTCCCTCTTCAGAGTGGTGAGTGAACTGAAAGCACTCTGTCAAATGCAGCAGAGCAGCATGCTAACCCCCAAAACAATACAGACACAAGCCTTGTAATGTCCTTCATATATGCCACTGAACAGGGTTTGAAATCAGAGCAGATAAAATCCCATTTATGAGTGTCTTGCTAAACATGTCAAGTGTATTGGTTGCAGCCTTCACTGAAACACACACAAAAGACCATATGAATAGTGAGGTGTGAATCCCAAATTCACAACTTGCTCAGATGTGACAGGACTAGATCATGTGGAGTTGCATTATATATGGTAGATACACTTATAATAACTGAATTCCTGAACTCCTCACATGATGCAGTAGAAGCACTCTTTGTCGAGATTGAAAACCCAAATCAGGTTATTGCAGTAATCTATGGACCACCAAATGCAAAACCTAATGGATTTACGGAACAAATATGAAAAATTGAATCGTGTCACAACCTCCTTGGAAGTCAAGTCCCAAATATAATTGTCTTAAGAGACTTCAGTCTACCACACATTAATTGGAGACATGCTGGAAATATAATCATAATGGAAAATTCTGACTGGAAGCAGCTCGGATCAACATCTGCATAAACGTTTTTCAAATTTTGTGAAAAGTTTTACTAAAGCCAACAGATAACAAAACCAACGTAAAAGAAGAAAAAATCTGTATACTTAGAAAATCCTAGAAGGTGTGGCTCTCAACCTACATTCAGAGATAAGATCCAACTGGTATAACAGGCAAAGAAGTCTTTGTTAAACACCACCTCTGAAATCTATAGGTGCCGTATGCATGAAAAGAGAGAACACCTTAAACATCTAGGGCCCACAACCCTTCAACACCTTGCCATCCACCATCAGAAGCAGCAAGGGATGTACAGTAGAGAAGTTCAAGAGTACTCTGGACAAATACCTACAAAGTGTACCAGACCAACCAAACCGTTGTGGCTATGTGGACCTGAGGGCTGTGGCTTCCAACAGCTTTGTCAACCAATGACCCAATCTGGCAGCCCAGGCCCTGCCTGGCCTCTGAGAATGAAAACCCCCAAAGAGTCTGCGAGTACCTACAAATTGTACCAGGCCAACCAGGCTGTCGGAGCTATGTGGACTTAAAAGGCTGCAGCTTTCAGCATCTTGGTTAACCAGCGACCCAACCCAACAGCCTGGGCTGAGCCCAGGTTGCTGAGGTAAAAGACCCCCCAAGACTTTTTTTTTTTTTTTTTTTTTTTTTTTTTTGTTGAAGGCTCCAG
>JAYMFT010036538.1:0-15778 GCA_038088735.1 Panulirus argus | reverse complement strand
AAAAAAAAAAAAAAAAAAAAAAAAAAAAAAAAAAAAAAAAAAAAAAAAAAAAAAAAAAAGCCTTGTAATGCCCACATAGGGGTTAAAGCTTCACTGCTATTAGAAATAAGAATGGACAGTGCTGCTTTCATGTATGCCTTAATATTTATTTTCTTACCTAATATGTTGATAGAATGACTGTCATTTCACTTTTATTCCTCTAATAACTGCCAAAAAATCATAAGTATACAGTATTAGTCACTTTATCAGTAACATTTACATTAATTCTATATAAAAATCAAAACTGAAACATGTACTTTCTATTTTCTTTATACAGTGGAGATTCCAGTCCTGGACAAAAGTCCACATCAAGGCTGGACCATAACTGAAATTTAAAGAGATTAATATAAAGGAAAAAGAAAAGACAAGGGAAGGTATTTATGAATTTTGGAGGAAGTGAAAACCCTAAATTTAAAGAGATTAATATAAGGGAAAAAGAAAAGACAAGGGAAGGTATTTATGAATTTTGTAGGAAGTGAAAAACCTGTCTTTTTAAATGTGCCAAGTCATAGTTACTGGGAAAGACATGAGAAGGAAGAGAGTTCCAAAGCTTCAAAGTGTAGTGAAGGAAACACTTATCAAAACAGCCCACCCCTGAAGTTACCAATGGCCACACATTAACTATGTGATGCAGCAGCTTGCCAAGTATTGCACGGTCTAGCTATTGGTGGGGGCACACTAGCAGCCAGCTCTCAGAAGCAAAAACCAAAGTAATACCTATAAAAGAGGGAAAGTGAACCAACATTGCAGTGTAGGACAAGTGGGTTAAGTTTTGAAGTTTACCTGGGAGAGTTGATAAGTTAAACCACTTTCGATTCAACTCTGTCAAGTAACAATACAGAGCTAAGACCACCCAAGATGTAAGAGGAGCACCCCGTACAAAGACAGATCAAGCCTTTGTGTAAATGAAGCAACTGTTTGGAAGAAAAGAAATTTTGACATCTAAAGAAGAGTCCCAGTTTCTTAGAGGCAGATTTGGCTATTTCCATAATGTAGGGTTTCCAGTGAAGTGTGGATGTTACAGAATTACCCTATATGATCACTGAGTCATGAGGAGGAATTACAGAACCATTAAAAGAAAGAGGGAAGTTGTGAGGAATTTGCAAGAGAGATGGGCAGAAACTGGGTCTTAGAGGCATTAAACTTAACCAGATTTCATCTACCCACCCAAGATATCCTGTCCAAGCTGGAGTTTATACTGAGGAAGCTGTGTCTAGATGAAATGCAGATCAAGTGAGAGGAGTACAATTAAAGGATATGAAGGAATACAGTGGTGACTTGTAATCATATGAGTGCATTTAGTTATTTGTAGAAGAAAGGAAATCACTGATAAAGAGGAGAAAAAGTGTATGAGATTGGACAGAGCCTTGAGGGATACTGCTGTTGATGGAGAAAGGAGGAAAGGCTGATCCATAAACACACCCATGGAAATAGATCAGCCAGAGGGAGAAAAGTGAGGGAGGAAAGCCAAAAAAGGGGAGCTTAGAGATAAAACCCCAATGTTTCATCTTATCAGAAACTTTGGATATATCAAGGGCAACTACACAGGATTCCCCTAAATTTTCAGGCATTAGTACGATAAGAACATCACCGTACAGAAGCCATACCAGTGATCAGATAGAAGACTGTGAGATTCAAGATGTCTATGGATATGGGAGTGATATGAGAAGGATTCAAAGACTGGAAACAGCATATGTCAAAAGCAAGATGATAGTTAGAAAGGTTAGAATGGTCAACCCTCCTAAGGATGGAATGAATCATCACATTTCCAAGAGGAGGGAAAAGTTTTGATTTCTAAACAGTAATGGAAAAGACAAGCAAATTTGGAGGCACATGCTTTCAGTACACAGGGATGGATGCGATCAGGTCTATAAGCCTCATTTATGCCCAGAGAAAGATGCACTTGTCAAACAATTTGAAAAGAGACTACGGGGAGGAGCATAGGGTTAGTAAGAGGGGCATCATGGGTGAAGGAATGTTAGAGTCATGTAATGTACAGTTAGAGGAGAAACTAGAACCAAAGAGTGTTTTTTGCCTAATGGAAAGACAGCTCTTGTACATACCAACAGAACAGAAAAGTGAAGGGAAGGTAGAGCAATAGAGGTTGTCAGCAGTGCCCTTAGCTAAAGACCAGAGACCTGTCACTGGATGAAGAGAGGTTATAGAACTTCATTTGAAAAAAGAAATACTTTGCCTCATGGATAATGTGCTTGCAATGATTAAAGGCTGAATGGAAGCCTGTGGAAGGAAAGTTTTCCAAGCCCAGTATGCCTGATTCCTTGCCTGAATGGCCTCAGAGCAGAAACAGTTGAACTTTGAACTGGAAGAAGTCATCTTGGAGGACAAGGGGATAAATGCTTCCATTCCCCCAAGAATAACTGCTGCTATGTGTTTGGTGGAGAAAGAGACATCATTACATAAGAAACAGTAATTTACTCAAAGAGAAAGAAGCATCACACATAGGAAACTGTGATTTATCCAAGGAAAGTCAGAAAAGAATTTTTGTAAGTTATTCAATTCAACTATGTTGAGGAGCCAATATCCACATTTAGAAGATGCTGGAGGGGGAGGCAATGCTAAAATAAACATAATAATGAGTGTGGTAAAATGAACTATTTTGGGGTGAAACTGTGTAGTGACAGCACAATGGATTAGGGGTGAAAAACATCCAAAATATTAGGAGATGGTCACAGTGCTCAGGAATATGAGTGAGGTGGGTGATAAATTTGCTCTAAATCACTGAGACGGGAGAATATGTCTTCAATCCCCCCCATAATCTGAATGAGAGGAATTCAACCATTCCCTATGGAGAATGTTGAAATCCCTGAGGTAGAGAATCTCAACTTGCGAGTGAGAGGATGTCATCACCTCATGGCAGGAGTTTAGATAGTTACTGAATGTTATAAAATTTGTAGAATTAGGAGAGCAGCATGCAAAACAAAGGAAAACAGTGATACTTGGCAGACAGGCCTTGAGTCAACATATCAAAATTTGGGGACTCAAGATCCTTGAGGCAGCCAGAGATGTGATGCTGGAATGAGCAAAGGCACCACCTTTGAATTACTAACATTAGCAGAGATTATAGTTGCATATGAGAAAAGGGCTAGTGAGAACATCATTAGACAAATGGGTCTGAGAGAAAAGTACTTGGCAGACAAGCCTTGACCCAGATATCAAAATCTGGGGACTCATGATCCTCGAGGCAGGCCACAGATGAGAAGATGTTGGAATAAGCACAGACACCACCTCTGAATCAGTATCATGAGTGGAGATCATAATTGCATATGAGAAAAGGGCTAGTGAGAACATCATTAGACAAATGGGTCTGAGAGAAAAGTACTTGGCAGACAGGCCTTGAACCAGATATCAAAATTTGGGGACTCAAGATCCTCAAGGCAGGCCACAGATGTGATGATGTTAGAATAAGCACAGATACCATCTTTGAATCAGTATCGTGAGTGAAAATTATTATAGCTGGATATATGAAAAGGGCTAATGAGAACATCACTAGACAAATGGGTCTGACAGAGAAGTAAGATGAAGTTCAACAAAAGACAGGTTACTAAAAAGACCACAAATGTTGGTATAGCAAATCAAAAAAGGTAAGTCCATCAGAAAAGAAAGGTTGTGGGACAGGCTGGTATCATTACTGTCTGAGCCCTCCCTCCCATTCGCGGTAGAGTCAAGTGAGAACCTGGAGAATCTTTGCACCCCATAATAACAGGGATGAGGGGCCATAGGTCTGTTGTATTCTATCATGATTACAATTAAATATGACTGTGCAGACAGGAGATGGCAAGAGAACTTACATGAAGAAAAAATGTGAGATTTGAGTAGGTGTATGGTGCTTGTAAGAAAAAGATAGCAGGACTAGCCCAGTAGTCCCATTTTGATGAAAAAGAAAGTAAGATCAGCAATCCCAACATGGGGGGTGTAAGATGGCTCTAGGTACAATTTAATGCTCCTGAGTTAGGATGGTAGTAACACCTTGGGTAGCTACTGTCAACAAAAGCTTTTTCCAAGAGCTTCTGCAGCTATAAGGCTGCACTATACTCGGCAGTAGGCAGAGGATGGACTCCTTTGAGGCAAGTTCTTAGAAAAGGCTGTACTTTGTTTCATTAACTGATGACAGAACTGCACAACACTAACATAAACTATGCTCTTCCCTTCTACTTCATGTCTGCAGGTTAAATGAAAGTGACTGTCCAGGGGAAGTATTTGGCAGCCATGTACAGCCCACTCCCTACCTCTATCTATCTACCTATATGTCTGATGCCCATTCCCTCTGGGAATTCCCATCAAAGGGGTGACACAGCAAAAGTGTCTCCACTTATCCCTGTCCTCACATCTCCCTTGCATACACCATTCCACATATTCTTTCACCATTTCACTCTCTCCAGTACTCATCCACTCCATTTCCCCATGTCATTGGTGGACTTCATCTCACATCAACCCCTCTAATCATACTTTCATACACTCTCCTTGTAAACTTCCCCATCTTGCATTCTTTCCACACGTCCAAACCACCTCAAAGTATCATATTTCACCTGTTATACTACTCCACGATTCATTCCCTTTGCATTCACTATCATACCAAATCTTTAATACAACCCCTCGTTTTTTCTTCATTTCATCTAGTCATACCACGTATTGCTCTCAAATTGCTCATTTCCATGGCTTGGATTCTTGACCTCTGTGACTCATTCCATGTCCATGTTTCAGCTGCATAGGTCGGGGTTGGGAGGATCATGCTGTTCCTTAATCCTTTCTTCATTCCCATACTTACAACTTTCTCTTTCACTATTCTCTTAAAGGACCCAGTGACTCTTCTACCCTGCAATGCTCCCTCCCTTATATAACTCCTACTATATCACCAAATTTACCCAAGACATCTCAAAAATAGTCAAGTTTTTGTCATCTCTTCAAGTCTTTCTCCCACTGCATCTTTTTTATTTCATACTTGATCACTGTTTCCCACATTAGTGAGGTAGTACCAGGAACAGACAAAGAAAGGCCACATCTTCTCACATCCATTCTCTAGGGGTTCAATACCCCTTCTGTTCTCTCTCTATATGGCTTCACAAAATCTATACTTTTACTGTTTGGAAACACTATTACTTTACTTTTAATCACATTTACCTTCAATTGCTGATGCTCACATACATCATAAAACACACTTAAAACCTTCAGTAACTCCTGTTCACTCTCAGCATATTACACAGTATCATATGCAAACAGGCTTTTCACTAGCCACCACACCTCACCACCAAACTCCATCTTTGCACCCCATTTCCCTAGTTTTATTTTCATATCTCTCATAACTCCACCCATACATACCATAAAAAGCCATGATGATATCTGCAACCCTACCTCATACCAACATGTACACGTGAGACTTTTGTCTAACTCTTCATCCACCCTTAAACATGCATTTGTTCCTTTACAGAAAGCTTTTACACCATCCAATAGTTGTCCCTCTACTCCATATATCCCTAACTCGTCCCAGAGAGCTTTCCATACAACTCTGTAATACGCTTTCTTCAGATCCATAAAAGTTTCGTGTAAGTACTTTTCCACATCTATTCTCACCACAAAAATCTGATTCACACAACCCCTGCCTTTTCTAACACCTCCTTGCTCCTCACTTATTTTGCATTCAGTCACTTTCATCATTCTATTGATGAACATTCTTGTATAAACTTTTCCTTGTATACTTAGCAGACTTATTCCCCTACAATTGCTACATATACCTTTAGCATCTTTTCATTTCAATAAAGGAACAATAATAGCTTTCACCTGATGCTCAAGCATACCTTCTGCTTCCATAATATATAACATATCCAATCCATCCACTTTATCACACTCTCTCTTCTATACTTCTGCATTTCAGCCATAATCCCAGCCACTCCAGGTGCCTTTACTACCATCAACCTAATCATTACCCTTTTTACCTTCCCTCTTGCTATAGGCTCCTACACTCGTATCCTTTTCCTTCCATCCTCCCTACCCATGCATGTAACAACTGCTGCCTCACCTTCTCCTACATTCATCAGCTCTTTAAAAATATGCTTTCCATCTTCCTTTCACTTCCTCCTTTTTATTTAAGTAACCCCTTCCTTACTTCTTACAATTGCATTTCCACTCTTACTTCCACCTCTTTTCATTTTCAACTTCTTCCACTGCAATTTCTTATTTCCCCTAAACTTTTCACTCAACTTTCTTCAAAAATCTTCATCTACACTTTCTTTCCTTTTTTCTATAAAATTAACATTCTGCTTACACAACTTCTATTCTTCTCTCCTACCATCCAGAATGCAGTCTAGAAATTGAGGCAGAAATTTCAGTGTGAAGATCTTCAGCAATGAATTTTGATCATAAGGGGTGGAAATCTTTGTGAATGTTAGAGGATAAAAAATTTGAACAAAAATCATCAAACCCTACCCATGAATTCTTTCTTCTAATCAAACATTTGCCACTCAGCACTTGACCATTAGTGTTTGTAAAATAGCTCAACAGCTCAGTTTAGTGAACAATAACAAACAAAGCATATGTATGTATGTCACTTCATACTTCTGAAATTACCTTTTTTACACCTATTTTTTATTCTGGTTTGAAAATAAATTTTCTGTTACTCATTGGTAAATAATAGTACAACTACAGAACAAAAACCTGCACCAACCTTTCCAATGTCTAATAGCAATAAAACTCATTTATCAAGTCTCTTTAAAGAGTAAGAGAAACTTGGTTTCCCCTTGGTACAAATTTACAATGGCAATTAAATGTTTTCTAGCAAAATTCACTCTTCCACTCACTAAACCCTATTCTAGGAGTCTGTATCACCAGAATATATCAGTCATCACATCAAATGAATGAACAAAGGAGATGCTTGATACCCTTAGTAAAATATTTAGAATACAGCATTCATGCTCTTCACCTACCTGTGGGTTATATTCATTCATGAGAGTGTCTCCTGTCAAATAATCTTCTGGAGGGAATATTTGCATTGCCTCTGAGAGGTTCTCAACATTTTCAATTGTTGTTCGCTCCTCTGCATAGTCAAAATCTAATTGCTCCATCTGCTGAATTTCCCTAAAGATTCTCTCAATTGGTCCAGCACTCTGGATCATTGCCAAATACTGAAAAACTACACACAGAACCTATGGAGGAAGATATACATCATTAAAAAACTGCACTTGAATAAAAAGCATAAAATAATATTCTTAACAGTAAGCTTCAACAATTCCAAAAGACTCATTCAATTCTAATCCTATCATGGCTGCATTATATATCAAAATGCAACATATTTTGTGACTGGAAATTCATAAACTTGAAAACTTAACTACTTACTATCTAGTTTCAATTTCTGCTTTTACCAATCTATCATTAACTTTCTTCCCATAAAACTGAGGGAGAACAAATACATATCGTTCCAGTTCAACCACAAACATCCTTAATTTATATCAAGTATGCTAGCATGCAACAAATTTCAAGGCTGGACATTCATAATCATATAATCTTAGCAATCTAAAACAAAAAAAAATTCAAATGTCTACTCATTCAATATAATTTTTAACTTTATTTCCACTAACCTACTGGAAAATAAATATAAAGTCCCTCAATTCACTCACAAAGATCCTTAATTCAAGCTCAGTATGCTAATCTGAAGAGACTTCAAAATCAAAATAAGAGCTTTCCACTTTTCACTCTGAAGACTAAGTTAAGCTATCAAGTGATAATAAGATCTCCATGCATGCCTCCATCTTTACACACAAAACAATGCCACTGTAGACAATCAAATACTTTATTCCTCTGGCATTCTTATCTGAAACACCTTTAGCCATTCACACCAATACTTTTCCTTCCAAGAGGTTTGTGGTATGTGGAAGGTGAGAAGTGAACAGGAAAGAGAGGGTAGAGAATGGTGGGATGACGAAGATAAGTTGTCAGTGAAAGTGGAAAAGGTGTATGGGCATTATCTGCATGGACAGAGTATATGTGACAGGAATATGTGCAAAAGAAAGCAGCAGGATGTTAAGAGGAAGGTGTTCGGGAGGAGAGTATCAGCAAACTTCAGGAAGAATAAGAAAGTGTTTTAGAAGATAATAAGAGAGAGAAAAACAAAAGAGCAAATACAAACATTAGTAAATGAGCAAATGGGTAATGATAACATGGAGAAATGAGGTGAAGAGGTTGAGTAAGTAAGTATTTTGAAGTGTTGTTACATGTGTTCACTGATAAGCTGGCAGATACAAGATATTTTGGATGTGGGGATATGCAACACAAGAGAGTCATGGCAAGTGGTTTGGTGAAGAGAATAGTAGGTGAAAGCCTTTATGACAAAAATGCAGCAAAGCAGCTGGAGAGGATGACATTGCAGTTGAATTTCTTAAGAAAGGGGGCAACTGTACGCTGATTGGTTAGTTAGGATTTTCAATGTATGTACAGCTGACGGTAAATTGCCTGTGAATTGGTGGAATGCCTGTATAGTGCCAATGTATGAAGACAAGGAGGAAAGAGGTGAATGTTCTAATTACAGAGATATGTTTGTTGAGAGTAGGCAGTAAGTTGTATGCGGAGAATGGTGCTTGAGAGGGTGATGGCATGCACAAAGTTTCAGATTGGGAAGGAATAACGTAGTTTCTGAAATGTAGAGGAGGTATTCAATTTGAAGAATGTAGAGAAAGTATCTACTTTGAAGAATGTGTGCAAGAAATACTATGAGAAAGATAAAGACTTGTATGTGGCATTTAGGAATCTTGAGAAAGTGTATGATGGTAGAGATGCTCTCTGGAAGGAAAGTTGCTAAAAGCAGTGAAGAGTTTTTATCAGCAACAGAGAGGTAGGTGAGTGGTTCTAGGTAGGAGGAGGTCTGCGACAATGGTAAATAATGTTAAATTTGTTTATTGATGGGGTAGTCAGGGAGGCTAACTCTATGGATACAACATGCAGGCATACCAACCCTGACATTTATAATAACTAAGAACAACTAGCGAGTATTTTCCATGACCACCATTAAAATCTTTCCTTGGAGGCAACATGTGAGTATTTTCTCTCATCCTTTAAATCTCTGCCGTAATGTCCATACATGATGCCATCTGTTGAGCTGCTGTGTAATTACACAGTTTGTTGACAGCAGGCTGAATGCCACAACATATGTAGGTGCATGAATTAATGTTGTTATATCTTCCATTCATAATCAGTATTATATTATCTATGACCTTTATTTTATTATACTTGATTACTGTTTCCCGCATCAGTGAGGTAGCATCAGGAAACAGAAGACAGATCCATTCACTCACATACATATATACATACACATGCACATATATGCACAATACATATATATACATACCAACATATACATATATACATACACATGCATATGCTCATATACACATGTACATATTCATACTTGCTCGCCTCCATCCATTCCTGACGCCACCCCACCCCACAGGAAACAGCATCGCCATCCCCTGCGTCAGTGAGGTAGTGCCTAGAAACAGACAAAACCTCAGCTCCCTATCCACATCCAGGTCCCACAGACCTCTCCATGGTTTACCCCAGATGTTTCACAATTAAAGCCTGAAATCTTCTGATAAGCTGCAAAAACGTATACATATGCCAGTGTTAATCATTAGTATCCTAACTATTTTCTATATGCTTTGCAGGTACTTTTTCCATTTATAGGCAGTTTATGGATGTTATAGAAATTTCTGATATTCATAAATATCCTTACATTCTCATATAAGCAGGTGTGGACTTGTGGTAATTGTGAGTTACAAAGAACACAGTAAACTGTTTGTTTACATTTGATCAGCTTTGTGGCACTACCATAATGTTAGGAAATATCTAACTTTCATAATTTCTCTATGACCTACATGTATGTAATTTGAGAATTTTTGTGCCAGATATGAAAAAATATATCAAAACTTCAGGACAAAAAAAGCAACAGAAAATGTGATAATGTGAATTTCATTTTTTGCTAGATAACTTACATGGAAAGAGTGCAAATATCTGATTATACAAGACAAAACACCAGGAGGTCAAAAGGATGGTGCAAGGGTTGAAAAAGAGGACAAATGAGAGCTGGGGTGAACCACTGGTCAATAAAGTTTTTAACATAGCATACAAGATGCTCTAACACACAATTTCAGCTTGCTGATTTCAAATACGACATTAAAAAATGACCACCATGTCAGCTTTTATTAATATAACATATCCCGCATTTTATGGCAACTTAGTGAGGCATTCCTATGGTGCCTCCCTCCATGTGGTCTCAGGCAGTGTTCTGGCACCACAGGAAAGGAGGTAATGGAACAAAAAGCAGGATTTTGTAACTGTACATGATCCCTGGTGTGTTATGTTCTATGATGTGCTGTGTTTTATTGCATTAATAGTGGTATTTTCATTTTCAGAGTGAAAATAGCTTCCAGACATTCTTGCAGCAATAGTCTGGACAATTTCTGTGATGTATGAGGAGTCTTTACACATAAACCACAGAGAAGAATTATCACTGAGCTTACGAAAAGAACCTACCATTTGTACCTTGGTTTGAAGCTTGGAGACCAAGATAGATGGTGGGCACCACATGATGTTTGTGTCACTTGTAATAAAAACTTAATGTTGTGCCTCAAAGACAAAGGTAAAATGAATTTTGCAGTGCCCATGGTTTACTGAGAGCAAAAAGACCACATGACATACTGTTACTTTTGTATGATGAAGATTTTTGGATTTTCCAACAAGGCAAAACATAACATAAAATACCCAAACATTCCATCTGCCATGAAACCAGTGCATCATTCATTTTGTATTCCAATTCCAGTTCCACCAAGCAAATGGGAGGAGATGGCAGCCAATAATGATTCTGATGAGAAAGAATTGGCAAAATCTACAGATGATACATATGAGCCAGAAGATTAAGCTGCTCCATAACTCTCCACTTAGTCAGAACTATGTGATTTAGTAAGAGATTAAAATCTCTCAAAAGACAAAGCTGAACTGTTAGCTTTACAATTAAATGAGAGGAATTTGCTAGCTTCTGATAAAAAAATATCACTTTCACAACTGCTGTCAACACCTATCAAGCTTCTCTAACATTAAGGAAAGCTTGAATTTCTAAGGAGGATGTAAACAGTTTAATGCTTGAGCTTGGTGATGAACACAACCATGATGAGTGGTGTCTGTTTATTGATTATTCTAAAGTAAACTTGAAGGATGCTCTTCAGCATAACGGTAACTCAAAGTTATTAGTTCCCAAAGCACATGCAGTATCTATGAAAGAATCGTATGACAGCATGGAGATAATCTTACAAGCCATTAGTACAATCAATACAAGAGGAAAATAGGTGAAGACCTCAAAGTAACTGGGCTGTTTTCTGTGCTTGTGGGAAAGCAGGGTTACCTAGAATCACTATGAAGTTCAGCATTAGCTACCAAGAAAGGCATACTACCATGAAAAGAAAAAGTTAGAAATAAGCCATTGGTAAACTCTGAGAGGGTACTCCTTCAACTGTCACACATAAAACTTGGACTGATGAAAAACACTGTTAAAGCTCGTGACAAAGAAGGTGAAGCATTTCCATATGTATCTGAAAGAAATTTTTGCTAATATGAAGGATGCAAAAGTGAAAGAGGATACTTTCATTGGTCTTCAAATCTGAAGTGTTTTCTCTGACAAAAACTTTAAAAAAAACTGTCGAGTACTGAACTAGCTGCTTGCAAGGCATTTAAAGAGATAGTCAAAGGATTTCTTGGCAACAACAGATCAAACAACTAATGAGAGTTTGTCAGTAACATGCTTGATAACTACAGATGAAAAGTATGTTGCATGTTACTGAAAATGCATTTCTTGGACTCTCAAATGGAATTTTTTCTAGAAATATGGGTACTGTGAGTAATGAGCAAGGAGAGTGTTTTCACAAGGACATTTCAGTGATGGAATGCAGGTATCAATTCACATACAGTCCTGGGGTGATGGGTGATTACTGCTGGTTTCTGCTGAGAGAAACTTTAACTTCAAGTAAAAGAAAGTCATGTACCATACATCACTTTCCATCCAATAACTAATTACATACACAATGGTTCATAGGTTCTCATTGGATTACATACTAATTGATAGATGTGCAAAAGATAGTCTTTTGGGAGTGCATGTCCTGAGTGAGGCAGATGTTAGGATACCTGATCATTACCCTATGGCAGCAAGGGTGAAGATTTGCTAAGGTTTTTGGATAAAAAGAGAGAGATGAAAGTATGGTTCATATAGATCACTTCAGTTTTTGCATGACCCCAGACTTAATGTCATGGTTTCTGGAATTTACATATATTACAATGGTGTTATAATCAATATTAGTAAGATGGTGTTATAATCAATATTAATAAGATATCACGGAGGATTTCCATCACTTGAACTCTCTGTGTGACTCTGCTGCCAGCGAGGAGTGCTCAGGTAGTAGAGTTATGGTCCCCTCTATGCCCCCTGCAAATTTAAGGCATACTCCTCTGACTACACTTTCATTGTGATACTCTGCTATCAGTGAGAGGGAGGGCTCAGACAGTAATGTATTGGCCCCTCCCAATACCAGCTATCTCAAGGAATATCTCGTCCCCTATCCTTGGAGCAACCCATTAGGTAGTGTGCTGTTGAAAGCAACCACCCAGGGTGGAACTACTGTCCTGACTGGGGAACATAAAAGTGGTGCCCAGAACCATCTTACACTCTCCATGTCAGGATTGTGGGTCTTACTTTCTGTTTCATCAAAACAGGACTACCGGGCTAGTCCTGCCATCTTCTCCTTACAAGTACCATACTTACTCAAACCTTGCTTATTTTTTTCTCACATAAGAACTCTTAAGCCAATTCCTGGCAACTCAAACATTTTTAAGAGTTATCATGACAAAGTCCAACAAATCCATGGCCCCTATTCCCTGGCATCATGGGGTGCTAAGAATCTCAAGGTTTCTGCCTGACTCTACTGCCAATGAGAGGGAGGGCTGTGGCAGTGGTAATACTGGCTCCTCCCAGGACCTTTTCTTCTCTGTTAGACCTTTCTCTTTCTCTATTCACTATACCAACATTCACGGTCTCTCTAGTAACCTCTCCTCTGTTGAACACCATCCATCTAGTACCTCTCCTACTATCTTACTTCTTTCTGAGACACAGTTGTCTAATGATGTTCTGACTAGTAACTTTTTCATATCCAACTATAATCTCCACTCACGATTCCAGTTTAAAGGTGGTGGTGCTTGTGATTATCCAACATTAAAACACTTGCTGCATGCCTCAAGGACCCTGATTCCCTAAACTTTGATGTTATGTGTCTCACGGTCTGTCTACCATCTACCACACTTGTTCTCTGTTTCAGCTAACGCTCTCCTAATTTTACAAATTTTATGTTTTTCTTGGACGATCTAAACTCCTGCCATGAGATTGTGACATCCTCTCACCTGCAAACTGGGATCCTCTACCAGAGGGATTTTAATGTTCACCATTGTGAATTGTTAAATTCCTCCCATACGGATGGTGGAGGGATTGAAGCCCTTACATTCTCCATTCTCAAGGATTTTGAGCAAATTACCTCCCACCCTACCCATATTCCTGACCGGTGTGACTACTCTCCTAATATTTAAGATCTGTTTTTTACCTCTAGTCCATCCTGCTGTAAGTACACAATCTTGCTGCCTATTGGTTCATCTGATCACACTCTCATAAATGTATCTATTCTAAGAGCACCTTCCCCTCTAAGTGTAAATACCGGCACCTCAACAAAGTTGACTAGGATAACTTACATACTTCTTTTCTGATTTTTCCTTGGGTAAATTACTGTTTCTTATGTTGTGATGCTTCGGTCTCTGCCAGACACATAGCAGAGGTTATTCTTGCGGGATTGGAAGCATTTATCCCCTCTTCCTCCAAGACAACTTCTTCATCCAATCCATGGTTCAACTGCTCCTGTTCTGAGGATATCCAGGCTAGGGATCTGGAATATTGTGCTTGCAAAAACTCTCCTTTCTCTGGTTCCCATTCAGCTTTTATCACTGCACGTAATCACTGCAAACACATCATCCGTGAAGCAAAATGTTCCTTTATTCAAAGGAAGTACAATAATCTCTTCTCATCATCCCATGATGGGTCTTTCTGCTCTTTAGCTAAGGCCATCTCTAACAACTTCTGTTGCTCTATCTTTCCTCCACTTTTCCATTCTGACGATACTATAGCTGTCACTGATGTAGACAAAGGAACTCTCTTTGGCATCCACTTCTCCTCTAACTCCACCTTGATGACTCTAATATTCCCTCACCCCCTGATGCTCCTCTTACTAATCCTATGACTCTTCCTGTAATCTCTTTTAGGACTGTCCGAAAAAGGCTTCTCTACCTGGACACAAGCAAGGTTCATGGTCCTGATGGCATCCATCCTCAAGTACAAAAAGAATATGCTTCTGAACTGGCACCTTTGCTTGCTTATCTGTTCCATTTCTATTTCAAAACTAAAACTTTTCCTTCTTGGAAGCATGCATCCATACATCCCATCCCCAAGAATGATGACCGTTCAAACTCCTCTAACTACTGTCCTGTTGCTTTGACATCTACATTTTCCAAAGTCTTTGAATCCCTCCTCAACTCCCATATACTTAGACACCTCGAACATCACAGTCTTATCTCTGATCACCAGTATGGCTTCCGTAAGGCGAGATCCACTATTGATATTCTTTCCTGACTTACTAATGTCTGGTCATCATCCCTGAAACATTTTTGGGGAGTCATGTGTAGTTGCTCTTGATATATCCAAAGCTTCTGATCAGGTGTGGCATCGGGGTCTCATCTCTAAACTCCCCTCTTTTGGCTTCCCTCCCCCACTTTGCTCCTTCATATCTAACTTCCTCTCCAGCCGATCTATCTCTGTGGTTGTTGATAGATAAGCCTCCCCCCATTTCTCTATCAATAGTAGTGTCCCTCAAGGTTTTCTCTTGTTCGAACATTTTTTCTCCTTTTTTTCAACAATTTTCTCTCCTCCACAAAAAATCAAATGCACTCATATGCTGACAACTCAACACTGCAATCATCCACATCCTTCATTCTGCTTTCTTCTTTCACTCAATCTTCTTGACTCAGCTTCCTCAATAAACTCAGCCTTGGACAGGATATCTCAGTGAGGCAGACAAAATCTAGTTAAGTTTAATGCCTCCAAGACCCAGTTCCTACCCATCTCTCTATCGAAAATTTCTCACAACCCTCGCCTCTTCTTTGACAGTTCTGTAATTCCACCTCTTGACTCAGTGAACATACTTGGTACTGCTGTAAACATCCACTCCTTCTTGGAAACCACTCACAGCAGGAATAGCTAAGTCTGCCTCTAAAAAACTGGGTGTCCTGTTTAGATGTTGAAACTTCTTTTCTTCTAAACAGTTGTTCTGTTTATGCGATGGATTGATTCATCCATTTATGAAGTACTGCTCTCACATCTGGAGTGGTTCTAGCTCTGCATCCTTACTTGAAAGAGTTTAGTCAAAAGTGGTCCAACTTATAACTGTCCCAGGCTAACTTCCAAACTTGACCCTCTTGTCATATGTTACAATTTTGGTTCACTTTCCCTCTTCTACAGGTACTACCTTGGTTTTTGCTCCTAAGAGCTGGCTGCTTGTATGCCACCACCACTAACTAGGCCAGTGGTTCCCAAACTTTTTTCTGCCATTTCCCCCTGCACCCAGTTCAACCATCCAGATTTCCCCCTTCATGTGTA
>JAYMFT010036528.1:0-15778 GCA_038088735.1 Panulirus argus | reverse complement strand
ATATATATATATATATATATATATTTCATTCAAGTGAAACGTGATATGAAAAAAATGAAACAGACTTTGAAACAACACAGAAAGAACGGTCAGGAATGAGGAGCTTTGTGAATAAACTGAAACAGGTGTTGTCATGTGGCGCAACATACGTCACTGTGTAAACCTTAAGGTAAACTATCGAGAGAGAAAAAACATATATACATCACGGTCCATCGTGAGCCGTGTAAACCTGAGATTAAACTGAGTGGATACTAAAAAGTAACACGTTTCATCAATCACAATGTAATCTTGAAACCATAATCTGACATACTTCACGCTGTACTGATCATCGTGTAAACTGGGATGTAAACTAGATACAAACTCATATACTTCAGCTTCTACTGATCACAGTGTAAACTTGGATGTAAAACTAACTGGCACTATTCAATCACGTGTCATCAACCTTTACACCTAGCTTTGAAAGTAGACAGAAACAAAAACACATTAATTTTCTTTAACAAAACTTAAAAATTATATAATTCACAAACTGGTTTCACTACTACAACTAATGTATTTTAAGTAAATACTTCAAAGTATAATTCTTTATGGTGAATAGAGTTGAAAAAAAAATCTTCGATGGTACATCACTCAAGATACAATTGCCCATTGGAGAGGTCTACTTGATACTACGTAAACTAATATAAATTAACATTAAATTCAATAATCTTGACACTATACAGTAAACTGTCTCACTGTAAACTTTACATACGATTTACATTACTCAGTGCCTTAAATCCTGTCACAGTGAATAATGGAACGGATCAACGTATGCTACTGTAAACTGTCTCACTGTAAACTTCACACTAGATAAGCATAATGTTTCCGTAAACCCCTACTGTAACCCTTACGCTGGGTCGGAATTCGTTAATGTAAACCATTACACTGTGAGCAATTCACTAAATGTAAATCAAAGAATTACGTAGACTCTTACTGTAAACCACATCAATGGACATCTGTTGCTGTAAACACTCGATGTAAACCTCACGTCTGATGGACACCTATTACTACAAACTCTCATTATAAACCTTACATCGGATGGACATCCATTACTGTAAACTCTGTATAAACTTCATATCGGGTGAACACCCGTTACAGTAAACTCTCGACGTAAACCTCACATCTGAAGGACATCAGTTACCGTAAACTATTCTTACTGTAAACCCTCCAATGAATCACCTGTTATCGTAACCTCTCCCTGTAAACCATCCACTGGAGAGACATGTCTTAATATAAACTTTATATCACTGTTTAACAGATAACTTTATTATAAAGCAGAATCTTTTTTCTTCTCTCTGTTTTCTGTGTGTGTGTGTGTGTGTGTTCTGGTATCTAACTCTGTTTCATACCAACGTCACCCATCCCCCCTTGCCGATGGGATTCTGGGCCCCCCAAAGTCACACATGGGCCCTCCTGTTTGTATGTATGCTAACATACAAACCCACATTACTCTGTTTGCCTCCACCCACTCCCAGCTATGTGTTCTTCGTCATCTCATCATAAACTGGATTTGTTTGCGTGTATAGATTGCACATGCCAGCATCATGTTAACTCCACATTATGTAACCGCCTGTACTATGTATTTGCTATGGCAGATCTTAAACGTTCTCTACCTGCTTCCACCTTCCCCTAGACATGCAACCATGCCATCATTTAAAGGCTTTGTCTACGTATAGTCCAAGGAAAAGTATTTCAAAATTAAACTTTCTTTTACTGAAACTTATTCTGTCCGTTATGGAAGGAAAGCAACAAAGACCGCATATATAGACAGCTATCAGGCAAAAGAAGTTTCAAAGGAAGCTTTTACTGCAGTTTCTCGTCTAAATCCGAAACATAAACAAAACTTATGGTCAGCGTCATCGACTGTCAACTCAACACGCACGAGGTCGATGATAACATATGAAGTCTAGAATCAAAATTCAATGACTCTAACTCAGTCAGCGAAACTGCTTCGAATCCAGTGACAAGATCTATGGATTTAAAAAACCTGAACTGTTCTGAGTCAAACTTCTGTCGTCCTCACATCTCAATATATCTTGATAACTTTGAGATAATCATAATCATTTTCATGATATCACACAATCATGATTTTAATCAAATCTGATTTAACAAACGACATAATCTCGATGAAGTTAACGACCAAACTTCTGACTTCTTTCAACGTTGCCAAATCATTATAAGCTTTAGTGCATTTTTCCTGGAACTCAATACAAAATCTAGTAATGTAACTCACATTAATTACACTGTTCCTGGAACTCATCATATAATCAAGGTATTGTGTGATATGTTGAGTATACCCCTGCTGTGCCTCATCGTATCGTGTGGTGTTGTAATCATGAAAACTACATTATCCCTGCAATTTGTCTTTAAGCATAAAGCTGTAAACTGTATATAGTATACTATCCTAGGAACCCATTGTATAGTATGGTGCTGTAACTTGGAACTGGTACTTTATTCCTGGGACTCATCGAGAGGTATACTACGCTCACTCATGTTTACTATATTCATCCTGCACTTCATCCTAAAATATACGTAGTACTATACTCATGAACTCAGCATGAGCTAGAACTATCTTAAAACTGTTCCATTATTTCTGAAACTCACCCCAAAGTGTAGTACTGTTCTTCTAGAAATGATGTACTAAATATGATTACTAACAGAATCAGTTCTAGAAAAATTAAGAGGAAAAGATATCGGAAATAATAGGATTAAATAAGCAACAACATAACCCGGAAATATTAAAGGGTATTGGGCCAATATTCAAATTTACTTACCACTTCTGGATATAAGGACAACGGGGAGAGACAGAAGTAATCTCCATGTATATTTTCCATCCATCATCTGGTGATTCACTACAATCTACAAGTGTTAAGTAATTATCACCAGAAGCACTTGTTGAGAGCACTGGCTCTGTAGACAGTTGTTGCTAAACATTGATTTCAGTGTCTCATGTTCGTCATCTGTTGCATTATGATAATTTATTCAATACTTTTAGTAAATAATCCAAAGCGTTAGAGCTACAGCTATAAAGACGAGAGAACGTAAGTGGAGCGGCGAGCATCGACACATCTACTCTCGCTGCTGTTCTGTTGATAACTGGCGGACTGAAGTTAGAGCAGCAGAGAAGATTCTGTTTGCTACCGTCAGCCACGAGGAAGAGATTTATAGAATCTCACGACATTCATTAGTCAACAGTCTAGATTAATGTACCGTTAGACATACTACTATTAAAGACTGTTAAATGTGACCGCTGAACAGCTCTGTACAAAGCGCTATGTTAAAAGTTAACGAAGAGCGTATGAATTGTACGGCAGGCAGCGGCGCTCGGGACGCCGTTGTCATGGCGATGCACGTGGCCACGTGGAGATGCTAGGTGACAGAATAACTGTTGTTGTTATTATTTCCAATTTCGCGGCTCATAGGTACTATAGCAGAGGGGCAAAAGGCAACATAACGCATTCATATTACTATAAAAAATTAAGAAAATCTTAAAATCCAAAGCATATAGTAGAGGTAGTAGTAGTAATAATGATAAAAATGATGATAATAATAATAATAATAATAATAATAATGATAATAACAATTTTCTTGATCCTAAGGATGACGTCATTTCCCAGTCCTATTACATGGTCACCAGAGGCGCATTATGCCCTTAGGGTAATCTAGACTCCAGAACATAGACGAAAGTGCCGCAATAAACATTAACACCATGAAATAGGAGAGTGTGCCCTCCAAGGTAAACAGAAGATATTTATATTTCCGTTTGCATGTTTTACGGCTAATCTTCCTTTCCCGGTTAACTACGTCGATTTGACCGCAGAGGTCGCCAGTTGCTTCCGGCGCGCTGACTTTGAGCATTCTCACACCTGTGGTGTTGGTTGGACCCCCGAAGTTTGCATGACCGATTTTATATCCGTTAGTCTGATAAAGAGTTGTTGAAAGGAATGTAATTGAATCATGTTTGATCTCTGGCACATTTGGTCATAATGAAGATATGTCATTTGGCCATTTCAAATGTGACAAATTGTTAAATAAAATAGTCATTAAGAAGTATCCCCCGGAATAACCCTGTCCACACACCATAGAGGGGATCAAGGTTAGGCCATATTAGTATATGTCACCTTCCCCTGCCTTGTCTGGTCAGGACAGTAGACACCTGACCTCCCCCGTTAATCAAATAGTGAAGCCACGCCTCAAATTTGTATGTATGTCTTTAATTCACGCCACTGCGTTCCCTGTCTCACTGTCTGAAGATGCAATAAACGAAAATACTAACTGTTCTTATTTTCTCTTTCCAGTGTGGTGAATGTGCATTTCCTCTTCATGGTGAAGTGAAGGTTCTGCATATATGTATATATATATGTAACAGCAAACTAGATTCTATGAACCATAAAATATTCATATTCAAATATAATTTTTCATCACATCGCCTTAAAAATGATATCGCTATTTTTTGATACTGTGTGATCGGCTCGGGACATTCTGAATCTTCTTATTTACTGCAGTAAGCTTTCCCATATGTACAAAATTTAAAGAAAAATCTTTGAGAGGATCACAAGTCTCAGGTAATACAGTTGTAAGCACTCCTTTGGGTTTACCTTTGTACTTTCACCTTCCTTTATTCTATAAACAGTTGCTCTCTGCAGCACGCTTCACCCCATGCAAACGTTCTGTCATATATCATTCATTAGCTGTTTATACAAGTAGTTTACCTGTACTTGTTGTTATAATAATCTTGCTTCTCAATATGTTTTAATTTTGATTAGTACTGTTCCATACTTGTGTATTCTTTTAACATGCTAATTTGTTTCACTTACTTAGCCGGGTAGCATCAGGAACAACAAACGAGCAATGGCCTAATTCGCATTCATTTCCAATCATGCTGTCACAGCCAAGCCCTACAGATTTACCTTAAATGCTCTATATACACTGGTTCAGTCTACTGACAGCTCGTTGCCCCCTATATAGCGCATCAATCCAATTCATTCTTTCCCCTTGCACGTCTTTCACCCTCCTAAATACCCATAACCCGATACCCCAAAGCCTCTTTCAGAATAACCATCTACGTATATCCTTATCGGATCCCCTCCATCTTCTCCCCACCACTTCTAACACTCTCAACCATACTGTGCTTACTACTAAGCCTGTCCCTTAAACTCCCATTCCTTCATTTCCAAAACCTCAGCTCTCATTTACTTTTGCGTCCATGACCCAGGAGTCACATCCATAAAAGCACCATGGTTCCAAGGAACCAAAAGGACTCTGTGACTCAGGCATACCACCACTGACTCAGGCATACCACCGGTGACTCAGGGTTATCACCAGTGACTCAGGCATACCAACAGTGACTCAGGCTTACGACCAGTGACTCAGGCATACCACCGGTGACTCAGGGTTACCGCCAGTGACTCAAGCAGACCACCAGTGACTCAGGTATACCACCGGCGACTCAGGGTTACCACCAGTGACCCAGGGTTGCCACCAGTGACTCAGGGTTGCCACCAGTGACTCAGGGTTACCACCAATATAATATGTAATCTCTAAGAAGAGGAAACGTTCCCTGGACTCGAAGCTTCGAGACAATTATTTTAAAGTGCCTTGCCACACTGTACATGATATGTTAAAGAGAAAACACCCCACCATCCAGATATATGAGGAAAGCTCTGGACATTGATGATATAAATGATCCACTGAGTATCATAAGAAATACAGTTGTCGACAAACCAAGACTCTGCGACAGAAATATGTAACTATTCTAAACCATGACTTGCCAGTTCATGACACACATTCCAGTAAGAGCCTGACGACATGCGTAGATCATTCATTAGGGTGAAACTGATGTCACAAGACCTGAGAAATGACACAGGAGGATGGAGCGGGACACCCGTAGGATTAAGGATATGACTGTGTGGCGGGGACACGGCGCTGGAGGAGTCTTAGTTGTCGTTAGGAAGTCCTTTACCCGATGGGCATCGTAGACATTTATGGGCAGGTTGAATTTCTCCTCTCTTAACGAACAATTGTCTGAGAAAGACTACCGTGGTGTTTTGCGCAAATATATTAATGAAGTGTTGCGTATATACAAGTTATCATGTAAGTGTTAATATATCCCTGCACATACTTTATGATTTATTTCTTTGAGCCAGATGTGCATGATGTTGATTATATCATGGAGTAAAAAATGAATATATGTGCCGTTATTTACTTATTGTATATTTTGCTGTCCCATATATTTTGCGATTGTGTGTTTTTCTCAACAAAAACAGGATGTGCAAATTTACTCATTATTAGTATTGTGCTATTTGTAATGTTATTTTTACCAATAAACTAACTAACTAACAAACTAACTATGGATCATGTTTACGTGCATGAGGATTAGCGGAATGCATGTATAGTGCTACTTTATAAAGGCAAATGGAAATATAGGTGAGTGTTCGAATTACAGAGATATAAGTTTGTTGAGTATACCTGACAGTTGTATAGGAGAGTGGTGATTAAGAGGGTGAAGACATGTACAGAGCATCAGATTGGGGAGGAGCAGTGTGGTTTCAGAAGTGGTAGAGGATGTGTGGATCAGGTGTATGCTTTGAAGAATGTTTGGGAGAAATATTTAAGGAAACGGTAAGATTTTTTGCAACATTTATGGATTGGAGAAAACATCTGATAGGGTTGATAGAGATGCCGTGTGGAAGGTGCTACGAATATAAGGTGTGGTGGAAAACTATTAGAAGCAGTGAGGAGTTTTTGTCAACAGAAAAACAGGTGTTTGTGTGCAGGTGGGCAGCGAGGAGGGTGAAGGTGGGTCTACGGCAGGGGTATGTGATGTCACCATGGCTGTTTGATATGTTTATAGATTGGATAGTGTATACAGACCTAGTCATCCCACCTGAGGTACTGTATACAGACCTGGTCACCCCACCTTAGGTGCTCTATACAGACCTAGTCACCTACCCTGTGACACTGCATACAAAACTAGTCATCCCGCCTGGGATGTGGCATACAGACCTTACCTCACCTGTGACACCGTATACACACCGAGACTCCTCGCTCCGGGAAGTAATTTAACACGTTAGAGGCAATACAGTACAGGGCAACAAAGCTCATAGCAGAACAGAAATGATCAGTTTAACGGGACAGGCTGACGGGGTAATGTGCGTTTCCCTTCTTCCAAGGGCGAAGCGTAAGGTGCGACATGACTGAAAATGTCTAACAATATCTAGTAAAACATATGTGGTGTAAATAAATTGTCTTGTCTGTTTTTTTCTCCCAGATTGACTGTGGTACAAGGTACAAGAGAATGGAAAACAGAATTAAGGATATACTTCTCAACGTCAGAACTCTGGAATAACTGTTCATAGTGACTGCAAGAGAATGTGGTTAAAAGTCAGCCTTTTGGGGATTCTCGTAAATAGACTGAATCACATCACTGATGGCAGGCAGCAGTAGTTTAAAGACATAATGTGACTTCTGTACAAACTCGATGGCTCCCAAAGTCTCTGTGTCATCCCTTACTGATTTCTAAGTTTTCATTTTCATATCTACCGTATTGCATTTTCTAAAGAAATGGCGTGACTCTGTTGTTGATTAGTTAGCTAGAGTTTTCACTGTATCTATGAATGATGGTGAGGTGCCTGAGGACTGGTGGAATACTCACATGTACAGCGCCAACGTACAATGGCAAGGGAAACGAAGCTGAGCGTTCAAACTATTCTTATCAGTACTTCTTTCTATTGTCCATAAATACCTTACCCTTATACGTAATCCTCATTTTTGTGACTATTCGGGAATTATTCTCTAAACGCTTTCCAGTCCCGAGAGACTACTTAATAAATTCTTTAAAGACAGCGTTTGAAATCATTCATATCGACCCAAATGCGTATTAAGGTGTAACATCAGAAGGCCACAGATGGCAACACAGTGGACCCCTGCCCTTCTCTCCCACGCGCTGTACAGAAGCCAGAGCTGCAGCTGGCAATAGAGGTCTAGACAGAAAACAGACGATAGAAAGAAAACGTACGCCCAACGTGGGGCTCGAACCCACGACCCCGAGATTAAGAGTCTCGTGCTCTACCGACTGAGCTAGCCGGGCGTTGTGTTGGATGAAGGAACGACATAATGGGTTGTTGGAGCGAGTTAGTCTTCCTGACTCGTAACGGCCGTTTATTGCTGAATTCCATTTGTCTCTGACTGGCTGGTGATGTCTCCGTTGGCCATCAAGACTCATTAAGCTGGGATGAGGATAATGTGGAGGGGAAAGTACACTGATCAGCGGAAGTGGGGAGTGGGGTGAGGGAGAAGATTGCTGGGTGAAAGAGAGGGGAAGTGAAGAAGAAAAGGGGAGTGGGGTGAGGGAGGGAGAGAAGGCGGTGTGAAGCGAGGACGAGGGAGAATAGTTGCGGGGTGGAAGATGGGGAGATAGTCGAGGGAGAGGAGAGTAAGGTGAAGGATAGGGAGCGGGGTGGAGGAAAGGGGAATGGGGTGAGTAAGAAGGAAGGGGAGTGGGGTGAGAGGGAGAAGAGAAAGCAGGGTGAAGGGAGGAGTGAGTGGCCGTAATTCGCATACTCCTTAATCACAGAATGAACACCTGGTCGTGTGTCAGTTCAGCACTGCTCCTGCGTTACGGTTGTGACGGCTGTAGACAACACTGTCCTGGTTGTCATGCTCGTAAACACAACTGTGTCTTGATTCGTCATGAACGATTTCATTTTGTTTACCTTTCTTTCTCTCTTACATTTGAAGGCTGTAGATGAAGGTCCATGTCCAAAGTATTTTCAGCTGCAGTTCTTAATCATGATGTACATCACTGACATTGATTCTCTTACTATAACAATTATTATAATGACAGCCAAAGTGTGCCTCAGTCAGAGGCCACCTCGGATGAAATAATTAGTGACAGAAAAGAGATATAATACAGAATCAGGGACAGGCAGGTGTTTGTGAACCTGACTCTCAATGAAAGAGAGTTTATAGGAGGAAAAATGAAAAGAGAAAGAGAATTTAGAAACAAAGAGACTTAAACGTCAAAGTAAATGTCAGTATGAAGCGTATATTGCTGATAATACCCAAAGAAACTCAAGGGAGTTTTACAATTATGTTAAAAGGAATAGGCTCCATTATATATAGCCAGCTGGTCCATTAATCGCGGAAGGGATGACTTGGGTCAAGAAAACGAAGCCATGTAAGAGGATTTAAATGGCTCTCCTTCTTTATCTTTTTTTCTTTTTGCATTTTATTTACGACTGAAGACACAAAGTCTGTCCTTGATTAGTCCCAGCGCTAAGAGAGGAAAACATTCTGCAGCATATTGACAGACGAGTTGCAGACATACTCTCAAGAACAGATAGAATTAATCTGAATAAAACGGCAAGTCCTGATGAGTTTTATCTGTGAACGATGAAAAAGGCGAGAATTAAGATTAGTTATGACCTTGAGCCCATGTCAGTAAATCATTTGCTACGGAAATGGTCTGAAGGAGTAGAAGGTTGCCAGTGTAACACTGATATTAAAAACAAAAAGGTAAGAATCATTGCCCAGATATCATTGTCCGATTAGCTATACTTCTGTAGCTGTAAAGCTTGGTGACACCCCATCCAGTAGAAAATCGTAAACCATTTAGAGGAACACCACTTTAATTAACGTTTCTCAGCATGACCTCAATCGCTCATGTCTGAAATATCTGCTAAAATTCTTTTCGTTATGTAATCACTGGTGGAGTTGATGACATCTATTCAGATTTTCAAAAAGCATTCGATAAGTTTTGCATCAAAGGTTATGTGCAGAAATAAAATCCCATGTTATAGATGGAGTTGTACTTCGGTGGTTGGGAAATTAGCTGACTGGCCGTAAGTAGAGTTATGGTTGACAGTCAAGCCTAAGACTGGTTAGACGTAACAAGTGGTATGCCACAGGGATTAATCTTAGGGGGTTCGATTCTTTTTTTTCTAGTGTACCATATTAATGATACCGCTAATCAGCTGAATTGCTGGATATCGCAATTTTCCTATGACACGGAACAGGAGAAATAAGTTACGACTGAAAATGAACGTCTGCGCTTTCAAACAAACATAGACAAACTTATGAACTGGGCTCATAGGTGGAAAATGAATGTCATCGTCGATGTGTGGAAATCTTTACATTATCGGTAGTAATAACGAAAATTCAATCAACTGTACGAATTCTATTCATTCACGAAATGTAAATGAGGAAAAAGACTTTGGCGTAGTAATCTCTGGTGACTTAATGCCATGTAAGATAAAATTTTGATAATAATAAATTCGTTAGTAGCTCAAAAACTTTTCTGCTAGAAAAAGGAATTTTTTTTTCTTTTTAAGTGATTAGTTATGAAAAGAAATATTTTTTTGGATCCGTACTCTTCATCTTTAGTATCTGAAGGGTTCCAGTCCATTCCCTGTGTAAGTTGTGTAGATAAGTTTTGGTTTGTTGTTCTCAAGGCATTAAGCAACGGCGTGCAGGGTCCGCTGTCATATATAAACAACGAGGTGCCTTGTCCCAGCATTTATATTTTCAAAGGAACAAATGCAAGAGTCTCTCACAGCAACACATGCATTAAGGTTTTACAGGTTTTACAATGTATATTCATAAGAGCACGTACGGTAATCATAGTAACACATTCGACGGACTCTAACAGCAACACAAGACATGCTAGAAGCTCTCGTACCAACACACGCGACTGACTCCCAACAGAAACACACGCTCGTCACATCCCTCATACCTTTTCTGTCCATACTCGTCTGCCTTGTTCACGTGAACAAGAAACAACACATTTCCATTCATCTCTCTGGTTCATGTTCTTCTCTATTTATCATTCTATGTCATGCTCTTCATCCCACGTCTTACTTCCATCCTCATTACTGGTTCCCGTCACTCATTTACGCCTTTCATCCCCAAGAACTCGAGAACGGGAAAACAATGTAATTTTATATTACCTAATCATTTTTAGTTTTCCGAATGACTTTTTTGGCTTTCTCGAAAAATTCCGGATCTCCCATTACTTTCTGGATTTTATGACTTCCGACTTTACACTCATTTATGGCCTTCCTAATCACACATATGACTTTCTTAATCCAGGATTCTTTAATCACATCTTGATTTCTAATTAGCTTCCGTCTTTCCAAATGACTCCGGGCTTTCACGCCTCATGTCTTTGGCGTCCGTCTCTTGCGTGGGACATTTTCTTTCTACCTTTCATTACTTGCGTGGGAGATCAAGTTGTCTCTTGCTATGGGAGTTCAATCTTTCCACAAGGCTTTCCTGTAGCGCCCCAACACGCCTGGTCAAGCAGCAGCACCCGTTTGGTGCAATAGGCTTTTACTTTGCGTGTTGACTGTTCTGTATCTTCCCGACGGTGGGCTTTGCTGTTCGTCTTATCCCACCCTATCCATCTGCTAACCTACCTCTATTCATATCTATCCCACCAGTATTCGCTGGCCTCCTTCGCCTTTGTCCCTCATCCTCTCGAATCTACTTATTCCCTCCCTCTAGCCATTCACCCCAGGAACGCTCTCCTTCACTCTGTCCTTCAAGCTCACCCTCGTGATTATTTTCTCACTCCCTCCGTCCTCCTCAAAGACGTGCTCCCTCGCTCTATGCTTCTAACTCACACTTGTACTTACTCCCTCACCCTGCCAGTTGTACCATAAGCACGTAGCTACCTAATGTGTCCATCAGCATTGGACAAGTACTCCCTCATTCTGCCTATCCACATAAAGTGTATTCCGTCACTCTACCCATCCACCGTAAGCACGGTAGTTCCTCCTCACTCTATCCATTCACTTCAAATGGATACTCACTCCCTCAATCCATCTACCTCAGTCACCTGCATCTCCTCACCTCGCTCTTTTCCTCATCTCCTCCACATGATCGAGACACCTCAGAACTGAGCTTAGTAATAAATCACAAGGTTGGAATGAAGGAAAAAATTAAACTACTTTTTCTATTTTCAGAGTGACTGGGTGTGGGAAAGATGCGTTATGTATTAATGTTCTGAAGAAAATTATCTTCCTGTTCTTGATTTCAAGATGTGCACAACGAGCTTGAATTTTCAGAACTAAGCCAAATATGTTTAATATTCACTAAATGGAACATTCTAATTGCGTTTCATAAAGCCAGAAGGCAAGAATGTTCCGTGTATCTCAAGTAATCACTGCATGATCCAAATTTCCTTTTGTCCCCACATGTTGATTTGGGTCAGTGTTTTCCATAAATGAAAAAAATCGTCAGTTTTCACTATAATTAAAAGCATTAAAGTATGCTATTTATTATATAATCAACATAAAGAAAAATTGGCATTGAGGTTTTCTTACAACTATTTACTCATTTAGTTTTTAAAATGTCAGTATTTCATGGAAATTCTTACCACCCAGTGTATCGAGTTCCTACCATGCCCACCCAGCCACCATACCGTAAGCACAGGATATCCTTTTACCCCATCTGGTGCTCTTGTTTAGAGTTTAATGTGGCACAAGATCTCGCGATCTGAGTCGGGACCATATATATGAAGCCATCTCGATCTTCACCGCATGAGACAGTTTTCGAAGCTTCGAAGTCATACCCTTTGTTATGAGTCTCACTACCTGCTCAGATGTCCACAGCTCACAATAACGCTTTAGTTAATCAAGTGTATCTGATATTCATCAAGACTCCACAACATTTCCATATACATCACGAGTTGTATTTACGAATTTATGGGTAAGTTAACAAAAATAGGTATGCCAGACAACATACATGTGTATATATAGAGAGAAAACAGACGTTGAGGCAACGGTAAGGAGCAGGTATGCAATCTGCTAAAGGTAGGAGGGTGGAGACAATGCAGGGAGGTGGGTCAGTTGTTGTTTGCTGATGACACAGTGCTGGTGGGAGATACGAGTGTAAAAACTGCAGGAGCTGGTGCATGAGTCTGGGAAAGTGTGTGAAAGGAGAAAGATGAGAGTAAATGTGAATTAAAACAAGGCTGTTTAGCAGTTAAAAAAAAAAGACAGTTTTTTGAGTGTATGAGTTTGAATGGACAGAACTTAGAGGAAGTGGAGTGTTTTAGGTCTCTGTGAGTGGATATTGCAACGAATGGACCCATGGGAGGTGAAGTAAGTCATGCTATGGATGTGTGAGGGAGCGAAGGTCTTTGGCGCTTTGAGGAATATGTGGAAAGAGAGGTCACTGTCTTCAAGTTTAAAAGCAAGTATGTTTGATGTTAGAGTATCCCCATCGGTGCTATATGGGTCTTAAACAAAAATGTAAAGGATACGGTGAATGTTGTGGAAATAAAATGTTTTTCGACAATACGTGATGTGAGGAAAGTTGATCGAATAGGAAATGATAGGGTACGATAGAGGTGTGGTAGTAAGAGGAGTATGTATGAGAGAGTTGACGAGGGTGTTCTACACCGGTTTGGACATATGGAGAGGATGAGCAAGAAAACCATTACTAAGAAGGTATACATGTTAGAAGTGGAGGTAACAAGGATAAGGGAGAAACGAAGGAGAATGTGGAAGGATGTAGTGAAAGATGTTTTGAAGGTACTGGGCCTGAACATACAGGAGGGTGCGAGGCGTGCATGGGATAAAGTGATTTGGAGCAAATTGGTATACCAGTTCATA
Source organism: Panulirus argus (assembly GCA_038088735.1). Classification (NCBI taxonomy): domain Eukaryota; kingdom Metazoa; phylum Arthropoda; class Malacostraca; order Decapoda; family Palinuridae; genus Panulirus; species Panulirus argus. The sequence goes on along the minus strand of JAYMFT010036528.1, from coordinate 2,126 downwards.
TGAAGCAGTCGGGGGGAACCATAAAGGGCTGTGGTTTCGGTTCATTACACATGACAGATAGGGAACGGATGTGAGCGAATGCAGACTTTCTTCGCCTGCTCTTGGCGCTACCTCGCAAACACGGGAAACAGCAAACAAGTAGGAAGAAAGAACATATCTATATATGCAGATAAAACAACAAGGAAACAAAAAATACGAAGTGTCAAGCGCTTTCGTATAATTATTGTATGCGATAACCTTAACACTGCTTCAGTCAGTTTGATGACTAAAGTCTTTGAGGTGGACCAATAGTGCCTTGGATTCTTGACCATGCCTAACACTGTTCCTATGTTGCTTAACTCGGATATTGAGAACTTTACCAGTTTGACCAATGATCTCACTCTTTACAAGGGATATTGCACACACAACCCTCCTAAGAAGTTACAGAATTTCTGAGAAGACTTTCCTTAACCGTATTGTTATTGCTGAAGGTTACATTAATATTAAAAGCTTTCAACAAAACAAAAACATTAAGCAAATTCTCACGAAAGGGTAATACTTACAAGTTTTTGTTCACAAATGTTTTTTAATGCTGAACATTGTAAAATGACTTTCCAGCAATTTGACAATCTGAATCAAGGAAATGTTTGGGATGGTGTAATTTAAACCATTGACATGAATAGTGCAGAATTCGTCATCAGTGAATTCTGGACTTCATATGGGAAATGCTCTAAGAAACATTAATGAAAACACAGAACGTTTCGCTTTATTGTGATGAGTAGAGTAGAAATGAATGGGTAAACAGACATATGTGGGTTTACGATATATGCTAAACTTTGGCTTATTTTCATCCCTATGAATATTACAGTCTAAGAATGCTAATGTATTGTCTGTCTAAGGTTCATGAGAACTTTATTGAGTATACCAAACTATTCAAAATGTTACAGAAACATATTTTCATTTTTATCAAAAGGCCTCAAACAAAGAATTATACCAACATACCGATACCATTTGATATTGATAGGTAAGATGTCATAAAGCATGTTGCTTTCAAAAAGAATCCATATATCAATTACTTAAGAGGGCTAAGAAAGGATTTCCCATATTCATACCAAACAGCTGTGTGAAGATACTATCTTTGAACTGGAACTTACGTACAATCTTTAACATACATCTGAATTAGCTCTAAAATGGTACTTGTAGGCAATGGTAAAGTGCATATGTCAAGCACTTCTACCAAAAACTCCAATAAATCATCAACGGGGACTTTGGTGAATAATGACACGTCAAAATCGATAAGCTGGAAACTACTTAGTTTTTTCTGCTAGACTGATAATGTTTTTTGATATGAGAACAAGATATTGTATCCATTAATGGACTGAGAATACTGACAAGCCATTTTGACAATCTATTGTTGTAGATCCCTCTGAAGAGACTGCAAGTCTTACAGGGTTTCCTGGTATATGAGTCTTAATTAAACCATGTATATAGGGCAAGGAAGGACTCAAGCGATAACAATGCGGTTAGGGAAAGTCTTATCAGAAATTCTGTAACTTCTCACGCGGGTTGTGTAAACAATATTCCCTATAAAGTGTGTGATCAGGTTTACTTTGGTCAAAATGGAAGGTTCTTAATATCAAGGTCAAGCAAGGTAAAAGACTTTGGCCATTCAGTCGACTGAAAGAGTGTTAAGGTAATTATATACACTAACTCTCATGGATAAATATATTGTTGAATCGTCTCTTATCAAACATAGAAGGGATGTCAATATGAATCGAAATGTTTGTGTATATAAATAAGATGACTGTGTATGCAGAAAAAAAAAAAGTAAATATGTTTCCCAGATCACAGGATAACCTGAGTTTGTAACTTGAGAGAGGTGAGGTCGTCGAGGGTGACCTCTGCCCTAATCCCTTCACCTGTTTCTTAAATCATCTGCGGTTGGTGTGTCATATTCTGGTTCTCTCTCTCTCTTGTCCTCGGTCCTGACTATGTGATTATACGAAAGCGCTTGACACTTCGCATTTTCCTTTTCCTTATGGTTTTGCCTGCATCTTATGTGCGCTAGCTCCTTTTAGACTTTTTGCATATATATATATATATATATATATATATATATATATATATATATATATAAAACACAAAGA
>JAYMFT010036517.1:0-15778 GCA_038088735.1 Panulirus argus | reverse complement strand
TATATATATATATATATCAAATATAAGGAATGTGACAATGATCACGTTTTGAAAGTGATTTACATTTTCAAGTTAACAATTTTCTTATACTATTTACAATCTCTCGCCAGACATCACCAATGTTTCAAACGTACCTGCAAGAAAATAAAATGGTTGAGTTAGCACAAACTAACCAACAGGAGGAATATATACATAAAGAAAAAAAAATACTTTGTCGGCTACAATAAAATGTCTGACACACAAATTCCACACTGTCAAATAAAACACTTGTCCAAATAGGAAATCCTCCCTGATAAATACTACCACTGTCATTACGTTCACTAAGGAGTGGCTGAAAAAAGAAGAAGAGAGACTCCAAGAGCACTGCTGTCTCCAGACTACCTCCCACCTCCTTTGTCAACCTGGAGATAATGACTGCTAAACACTTCTTGTCAAATCACCAGTCCCACTGCCTGCAGCCAATTAAAAACCAAGCTCTTCCCCCCAAGCTCGACAACCAATTAAAACTAAGGTCCATAGTCTCCCCAAAAAAAAACAGAACAACAATGGCCCCCACCGTCGCTAGCGTATGCATCCACATGCCCCACGCAACAAGACACCACCTTGATCATGCATAGATAACCGCTTATAAAATATATGCAGTTCAAACCTAATTACTCTCTTGATAGCTCAATTTATTATCCTGGCTACAGTGTTCATTAGACGCCAAGACTGATTTTTATTGAGTTGATCCGAAATGCAAGGACATGGGCATTATGAATCACAGGAAGCGATAGATCCACCTTCAGCTGCCTCGGGGGACGTGGCCAAGTTCTCAAGACGACGGCAACAAAGTACTAGTTCCTCGCAGCTTCCCTCCTACAGAGCAATCAATCATAATCAACTTTAATACATGGACTCATCCCGAACTCGGCTGAAAAACTTTGAGTGTTTTTGTTCTCGAAACTTTACAGCAGGGAAGTCTTGTCTTTCAGTCTTCGTCTGCTCACGTACAGTCTACGTCCTTTGCTCTCCCTCTCACTCCGTCAACTTGACAACTGATCTCCCTTACTCTACTTTACCCGTTGCAGTTCCTTTATTTATTCAGGTTTTCAGTATTACAGTCACTGCCTTAGTCCACGGTGCGGTGGGACAGATCCTCACAGTTTTACAAAAACCAGCTCCTCCCTCAGCCTTGCTCACAGCATCGCATTTCCTTCCTCGGTCTGTTTCGCCTCTCTCCTTTCTTCGTGCGTGACAAAATAACAATTCCCTCCTCCACGTACCTCATGACACAGCAGTACCCACCTCAACGCACCTCATGAGATAACTCTTATTGCAAGAGCTTAAATATTTTGGTTACTGTCCTCCAGTAGCTATCCTCGTCTACCAAACACCAACGGTTCTGTCATCTGCCTTTCCTAAGTACAACGGTTCCTCCCTCACTCAAAAAAAAATTTCTTCTTCCTCCATCTTAAATTGACCTGCCTTCCATACCAGCGTCTGGCACATCATGTACCGGAGTCGGTAATGCAAGGCGTCACTCAAGCAACTCGAGGTCCGGCTAACAACGCCCTCCTCCCATCCTACAGCAGCCCAAGACCCCAACGAACACGCTCTCTTATCCACCTTACAGATAGGTCCAGCACTGGGCACACTAAAGGCGAGACACCGTAAGTACCTTCACACCAAAAATATATAGAACTGAAGTCTTTAAACCTACAAAATCAACAATTCGATGGTCACAGAAATGGGCTCAAAAATACGTTCTTTGCACGTTCCATAATTTTCATTGCTGAGGATAGAATCCACTTCGTGCTGGCCACCAGCGGGTGGTATGTTGCCAGTAAGGATCATTCTGTGTTTACAAAAGAGGAAGAACCAGGTACCGACGTTCACAACTCTCTACACTGTATTTGGCTTTGATGATGTTCTTATTTCTACTGCTCTTTCTTTGGAGGCAAATATAATAATCTTGAAGACTACAATTCTCTAAATACATGAGGAGAAACGAATGAGTAGATGGAAGGCGACTTGTGGCCCAGTGATGAGTCCGCTGTACCAACATGAACCTGCACCATCTCCCCTGCTGCTCCGGAATGATGATACGCTTGTATGATCACCTGCTTGTGCTTATCTACTTGTGTATGCGGGGAGTGTTACAGTCGTGGGGGCCCTGTGTTCAAACCTCTGTTTTCTATCAGAGAGATAACAGTAACTGTAGGTAAAGGGTCTCTCCAAAGCTTTCAATTCTTATTGGCAAGTACCTCATCGGGCAGTCTGTTCCCTGATGTTTACTTGTCTACTTACAAGGAAATAGCTTAAGCCCTTGAGCAAGCCAGTGAGACTCTTGAATACAACGGTATGAGCCGTGGGTATGAAGGTCTGACAGACCTAACACTTGAGGGTCAGGTCAAGGCCAGGTCATCATACCCAAGGGTCACAACCATCGTGCTCAAGGGTTTTAAGAACACACGACAAGTAACCTCACATCTTGCAGCACAGTATCCTTGATCTATTGCCCCTGACCTCCTACCCTTAATCACTTCCCCAACAACAGGTACAATATATTATAATTAAGTATGATAGTCATCCGTTCGGTGTATACAAATAGCTTTAATAAGGTCTGAGCGACCAAGCTACACAGCGACCTCTCACCCCTGGCCCGTAATAACCAGCATAACGAGAAACAGTCGAAATATCGCGTTCATAAAGTCTGAGCGAACGCGAGGAGTCAGGACGGATGAACATAAGGACGGAAGGACGACCGGATGGAGGGAAGGATGACTGAATAAGTGGACTGACGAAGCGGAGGTTCCTGAAGGAAGGGTCTGTCCACAAAGGATTGCCCGAGGGCGTCATGTTCGCCACAGCAGGCGGGCTAGACACTCGATTCATGGTTGTCTGGACGAGATATAACCGGAGGCTTCCCTACACACCCACACACAACCTCCGGCAATCCCTAAAGTCTCCCGCACGTCACCCAAAGCCCAGTTGCACCCTCAGAGGCTACAACCTCCCTACGTTACCCATAAATCCTTAGACTCATTCTCCCTCATAATGCCCACCTTCTGGTCTTAGCCGATCACATCTTCCCTTGTGCAGCTACAGCCTCTCTACTGCCTACCCCAGCGCACAACCTCCACAACTCCTTCAGCCTATTGGACATTCTGCTAGCATCCCTTGCCCTGCCCATAGCCAGGCCAGTCCACCCCCCCACTCCCACAGCTGGCGGGGCCCAGCGTGTACCCGGCCATCACTCACCATTACCTCGTCAGGAGTGGGCCAGGGTGAGACCTGCTAATTGCCACCCGTTACTAATTCTCCTGCCGGAGGGTCCGGCGTTACCAGGGACTGCACTATAAAATATTATTAGCACCTTCAGCAGCCATTAATCTCCGGCAAAGCTTGCCAGCCATTACCACCGGCAATACGGGTATTAACTATGTCTACTTAGGCATTGATTGAGGGTCAAGTTTGCCCATATGAGTGGGATCGTCTGGCTCCCATTCAGACAACTGTCTGGCAGACGCATTAGTATCTTCCGGCCTTCGAGAATTTTCAAGTAACTGAACTTAACGTTATTACGTCACATCTGTATTTTTGGAGAGATGGGATTCAAATACTAACTCAAGCCTTTTGTGTTCTTAAATGGACTTGAAGCCTCCTACTCTTAGATAATTTGGGATATTACGTCCCACTCTCTCTCTCTCATTGAAATGGATTTGTGATCCACACTCGATCAGTAGGATATATTTTGATTCAACGAGCTTTTCTATATCACAGGTGATGCATTGGCATAATGGAGAGATGGGCTTCATGACGCTACAGCTGGCAGACTTCTCAATAGCAGAGGACTCATTATGTAAGATCCTTCGTCTTGTTTCCGAGACACACACTTTACATACAACCTCACGTGTCCACTTTATTTATGCATGGAACTCTTTACTTACTGCTGCGTCCTGGTTATTGAGGCACTTTACTGAGCTATGGACTTGTGGCATCACCTCAGGACTCCCACCTTTCCTCTTCTCATGCCATGAATTCTCCGGTCTTTTCTCGAAACACAGACTCCTCAGATACTGGCGATCTTAACTTCGCTCGCCATTTATGGCCTGTGTCCGCGACTTAACCCTGCAAACACACACACACACACACACACACTTTCATCAAACGAAACATTTAATGCCCTTTATTCTTGTGTCAGACATATCCACTTGATATAATAACTCTTCACAAGAACTACAACATTCTCGCAACAAAAACAGCAATGCAAAATAAACGTATTTGTTTCCCTCCTCCGCGGGATATCCCTGCCAGGCCAGGTGTGTGTGTGTGTCTGTGCAGCTTCCCTCCGCCGTAGCGAGGGAAGTGGGGTTCTAGACGGGCAGTGAGGGCGGCGGCCCGTCGTGGGTAGCGGCTGACAGCAGGTAAAGGGCAGCTACCTAACTCCCTACCCAACACGGGATCAGGGCAAGGAAGGGGCTGACGGCGGCGTGAGGCTGACACACACTGCGCTTGGTATGAAGTGGCTGACGACTGCAGGAAACTGACAGCGAGAAGTACCTGACATCCGTCGGTAGCTGACACCGGCAGTAGTTTTCTTTTTCTTTTTTACATCATTAGGCAAATGAGAGCAATTAGCGGTCAACAGCTCCAGCAGTAGGCAGGTGACACCGCTTAGCGGTCTCCGCATCAGCAGAAAGAAAAGCATCTGGGAGCACACAAGCTTATAACCACCGACCGGCACAACACAGCTCGAGGGGTAATTATTTATACACTGCCAACAGCCACTCTCTATACCCGACCGCTGACGCAAGCAGCTGACGAGCCATAAACAACCAAAGGCATTTTTCTTTCCTTTAACGATGCTCACAAATGTTGCCACAAAGGTCCGCCCGGGAGAGGGCGCCCCTCCCTCTCGCGCGGCCCAAGGTCCTCCTGCCCGGCCGGCATGCCGGGCGGGCGGGCAGTCAGTCAGCCAGCCATCCTGCCTGCAACACACAACCCTCACCGCCATACAACACTCGGAACACAACCGCAGTGTGCGGAAAACCTAAGGCCATCACAACACAGCTGAGGCATCTGAACACACAAGAACACGAGTACAGAATACAATGCTCGCAGAGCGACTGAAGCATAAAACACCGGGAACACAGCAACACAAATGCAGCACACAACACTCAGAACACCGCGACACAAGTGCAGCATACAACTTTCGTAACACCGCAACACAAGTGCAGCACACACCGCCACCAGGAACACTAGAACAACTTCAGCATGTAACCTCATGGCCACAACACTACAAACATAGCAACACACCAACAACTTTCAATTCCAGGGTCTCCAATATCGGGACATCTGAGACACCGGAACGCGACTGCAGCATGGAACTCCGGAACGCAACACAATTATAAGATGTAATACCAAAGCTCTCAGAAGCTTAGTAACTCAACTGATGGGGTACAACACCAAGGCGGCAACACCCGGAACACGGCGCGCAGCAGAGGTTTGGCTCTGATCAGGTAACTGGACCACACTGGGCTGCACGCTGACTCACTAATAGCCTCGCAACCCGCTGCTCTAACTTGTTCTACTTTCATTACTATTTCAACATATAAACTCAACACGACAAAAACAGATGAAAGACCGACGATAAAGAAGATAAAGTAAATACATTTAACGTTAATTACACCAGGAAAAAAAAGACCTTCAAACGATGAGTTTTCAAATCTCAGACTTAAATACGACGGAAACATATTTACAAGATTCTGACGTTTTGGTCGGGCAGAAGACGATTAAAATTCACAAGAGCCGCTGGTATAGAGTGTATGTGGCCTCAGAATTGTCCTCAACACCTGAAGGTGTTCAATATTCTTCGGCTAGACAGCAGGTGGCATAATGATCCTGATTGTGAAGGTATAGTGAGAGACATCTTAAGTAGGTGCTGATGTCACTGCAATGTTCTGAGCAGGAGGTTGCTGTCAGTCACCATTTTTCGTGCAAAATAATTATATCATTGTTATCATCACTGTGATGAAGTCTCTGTCATCAACTGCTGTGCAGGTGTGCATATTATGAGGTGCGTGTTATCAGGGTTCTCTAGACATCAGTTACTGCAACCAGTCAATCACGTCTCCATCTTTCACTTCCCTATTGATGTAGTACGAACTGAGAAGTAAACGAACACTGAAACAGCTGAAAGTGACACGAAAAAAACAGACAAACAGAAAAACGGCTGGACGAGTGAATGGATGAGTACCTAGGCAAACAGGAACGCATGTGAGCGAGAGGACAGACCAACAGTAAAAGAAATATGTTCTACTGTCTACCTACACCTAATATAACCAGAAAACTACCGTCGGTAACGTAACACGTCCAAGAACACCTGAGCAACGTACGTACAGCACCTGTGACAAATTCTGTTACATTCAAACAACGGGACTCGAAAGTAAGTAACTTCTTCACAGCAAGTAAGATGTTAAACAGACCACACACCCTACCTGCCCAAAGCGGGAAGAATGACCTACTCTGAATTTCGCGTAAAGCCCCGTCCCTGAAGAGCCTTGAGGTCAAATCAACAACCGTCCAGTCTGCTAAACAGAAGTTAATGCCAAGCAAACATTAGCACAGAGGCCGGGAGCCAGCGTCATAAAAGTCCTCATCCATCCATCAGAGAAGATGGCCATCATCCTTCTTGTTAACACCAGTCCACAAAAGTATCTTCGTGTCGCACACTGTTGTCTTCCACATATGGGACCGCAACATTCGGCTTCCACCAAAGAGCCGCAATCAGTGCAAAGGCGCCAGTCTCCCGCACTTACGAGCGTGCTCTCTCGGGCCCATTAGCATGACGGGGAAACATCTGGACACGCGCGTTATGACCCTTGAAAGCACGACGGTACGACGGATGGGGTAGAATGACCTCACCTTTGACCTGACCCTCCAAGGTCAGGGCAATCATGCACAAGGGTCGTTCCATGGTGCTCTGGGGTCGTTTCTTCGTTTGTTCATCCGGTTAATATCAATCACCACAGCAGGTTTCGTAAGGCACACCCTGAAGAATGGGGGCTCAAGGCAGCTCGGGGCCTCTGGGTTAACTTTTACCTTGTTCAGCCGACAACACAAGCCATTTCAACTACAAATTGGCTTTAACGCAAGACTTACAATATTCGGTGAAATAAGATCAACCAATTTAGCTCAAAAACAAATAATGTCTGGAGAGAGGAAAAAAACTGTAATTACCAATTTTGTAATTATCTGTCTGTAATGTAAGAGGAGGGAATTCTACAATGGTGGGGTCTCATTTCCTGAACTTTATCATACATCTCTTTAAACATATGTTTGCTGTCAGCACTTGCAATTTCATTACTGTTTATTCCATTCATCCAATAAACAAACAAAAAAAGTACTTATTTTCACACTGTCTAGCAAGCTTATTGCTTAAATTCATGTCATGGTCACTGGTTGCTCTTTTCTTTTCCACCCTCTGAAGGACTGTTCTCTGTTGATGACATAAGACTGCTTCAAACCTTAAGGGTTGTGACCAGGTCATATTACTCTTTCCTCTTCCACGGCAGACAAATCTAATGCCTCTTTCAATAATAGTACCATTTTGGTCATCCTCCTTTGGATATTCTCTCCGAGTTCTTTGTTTCTGTTATGTGAGGTGACCAAACTTGAGAAGCACGTACTAGTTCTGGCCTAATTTGGAATGTGAACAAGATGCTGAATATTTCGTTATCTATGAAATTACTGTGAATGCAATCCTTATATTTTCCAGCAGACAATTTGTGGGGTTCTGGCGACAGGTTAGAGAAGATATCGACTCTCAAGTCCCTCTAACCCACAGATTCCTGCTTAGATAATATTCGTAATGAAACCTTCTTTCGCTGTGTCTCATCCTTATTACTTTGCATTTACTCGGACTGAGTTACACCAGTTATACATAAGACTAACTCTGGATTTTGTCTAGGTCCCCTTGTAAGCTGATGCAGTCGTTCTCCTTCTTCTACTTCCCTTATCATCTTGGCATCATCAGCAAACATATTCAGGCAGGAGTCCTTCCAGTGAATCATTTACATAAATCAAAGAGATCACTGGTTTCAGGGCTGAACATGCGGCACGCTACTAGTTACTCCCACTCAATGTGAGAAGGATCATCTAATGTGCTTCTTTCGTTCCCTTCCACGAATCAACTTTTCTATCCGTCATTGGAGACTTCCCCTTATTCCTGCCGGAAGGTCTGCTTCTTTACCAGCCCTCTACGTGTGACAGTGTCAAATGCTTTCTGGGAGCTTAGATACGCATACGACTATCCAACCTTCTCTATGTCTAAATCGGAACTCACAAACTAACATGACCTCTTTTCCCTGAACCCATGGTGTCACTCGCTTAGGAAGCTTCTCTTTCGCAAGGAGTCATCCAACTGCCTTCTGAGTATCTTTTCCAGTATTTATACACACGAGCGCGAGTGCGCGCGCGTGTATGCATGCGTGTGTTACGGAAAGAATCTTTTACACTGATGTTGCCCCGTCTCTTAACCCTGCATATGTACCAAGCCTTTATTCTAGGTGTATACACAAACACACACAAAAGCCCACACATACTAGCATACAATACATCGTGCACATAACATACAACACACACAAAAACATACATATGACTATATGATACAAACAGAAATACAGTGAATATATACACACATCTATCATACAGCAGAAACATGCAATACGTACACACAAAAGCAACAATAATATGATGCACACACACACAAACACATCGGCATTAGACAATACATAAACAGCAAAACACATGTAACACAAACACAAAGTCATATATACAACACCAGACAAAGACAGACACACTCACACCAGCCACCCCATCCAACTCGGTATTCCATAATGGCAAAACATCAAGACAAAGTTCCATAAAACCCTTTCGTCAAAATTCCGTGTCCCTGACGCATAATTTTTGTCATTATTGCGATCCCGGGCGATTAGCTTTTTCCATTACCGAAGAACCGGGCAAAATTACCGGGCGGAGGACTCCCTTACGCCAGCCGAGATGAACTCTTTAAAAAGCCAAATGGTGGCAGGTGAAGCAGAGGGTTGAGTTATGGTCCTGTGGGCAGACGGCCCGCGGGAAGTCGACGATGCGAGATTACCGCTCGGCGGGGGTTGCTCCGCGCGGCCGGGTTTGATCCTCCCCCCGCGGCTTTTACTGGGGTTCTGCCCACGTTTAAGGGGTTTTATGAGGGTTCTAGGAGCGTTCGGGAGGTTCGATCTGTTTACTCGGCGTCGAGGGGGGTAGCGGGAGTCTGCTCTGTGTATGTGTGCGTGTGTGTGTGTTTGGGCCATCGGAGAGGAGGGTTGGCTTACGTGCGCCCCACCTCAAGTCCAGCTGCATCTTGGGAGTTTTAACAAAGGCGGCGCGCGCTCAGCACAACATGTATTTAGTGCTTCGTGTTTAGGGCACTGGGTGTTTAGGGAACAGAGTATTCAGGGTACAGTGCGTACAGGGGACTAGGTATTTAGGGCAGTGGATTAATAAGGGACTGGGTGTTTAGGGCACTTGGTCCTTTTGGAAATAGATGTTTAGTCCACCCAGTAGTCAGGGAAGAAGTTCTTAAAGACACAGGGTGTTTAGGGAACTAGATGTTTAGGGCCCTGGGTATTCAAAGACCTAGCCTTTTAGGACACTCGGTATTTGGTGAATTAAGTGTCTCTAGGTCATTAAGTGCCTATGGAACTTGGCGTTAATGTAAACTCAGCTTAGAGCCTTATGTTTTAGGACACTGGATGTTTTAGGAACTGTGTGTTCAAAGAAATGAGTCTTTACGATACTCGGTGTTTAGAGCGTTGTACGTTTAGGACACTGAGCGCGTATGAACTGTGGGTGTTTGATACCATCCTACCTCTGAGCGTGTGTGCCTGGCGTTGTCTTGCGTGTAACGCGTTTAGGGCCGAAGAATCTTCAACGCCCTCCTCACGACTGGTCTGTGATGCAAACACTCACCGTATATGTGTGCGATCTCTTGCCTAAACGGCTCGCTCGTGTGTCTCTATCCCCTAAACCTTGGTCTACCAACCTTGCCCTACGTACAGCCTTCTTTTGTCGCTCACACCCACACTAGTCTGCCCCGGCTGGTCCATCTCACCCACATCTCAGGCAAGCTAGTCTTGCCCATAACAATGGGTTGCCGTCACAACCTTGGCTTGTCTATGTGGCCAAATCTCTTGTTTCTCTAACTTATTCAAAGCCGTTTGCTCGTCTTTGCTCGTCTGTCTCGTCAATGATCCTTGCTTACCTCTCGTTCGTTCCCATCCCTGGTTTGTCTATCTCGCCCGCTGCACGGGTTCCTTTTTGTTACCCAATACTCAGGCTGAATAGTCTTGCTCACATCCCTGGTGCCTCTATCTTCTACTCCCTGGTACAGTGTCTATATCGTACAGAGCCTTGGCTTATCCATCTCGTACACAACCTTGGCTTACCTATCTTGTCCAGGCCCTTGGCCTGTTCCCTCTCGACTGAAGCCTTGGCTTGTCCCTCTCGACTGAAGCCTTGACTTGTCCCTCTCGACTGAAGCCTTGGCTTGTCTATATCTGTTACGACATAAAAGCACGAACGTGACTCCCAGCGCCAACACTTAGTTACAACGTCTTTACGTCAGGGAAGCGTTGGTGAGGTGAAATACACCCGCAAAAACTTTTTGCTGACGGAGAACACTATTCAAATAAGCTCCCTTTACAGGTATATTTCACTAAAACAGATTGCGCATTTACGCGCCATGTTTTACCGGTAAAGCATGTCATTAAACCATGTTTCATTTACATAACTAATTCACCACGGAGGAAAGAAGAGGATCAATCAAAACGAGAAAACGTTTCTGTACGACTCGTACGCTCTTCTCGTACGGTTTTCTCGCTCCCATAACGTAAGTAACTTTGTGATCCTGGCCTCTTGACCCCCGACCTCAAAAACTTAAACCAACGTAAAACTTTCTATCGAGTACCTCTGATACAACTTTAGTTGATATCAATTCACCAGATATTCATATACTGTGCACTAAATGTACTAATCTGAAAAAAAAGGGGGGGGGGTGAAAATTCAGCATTCAGTATCCGCTGTGTGCAAGTCTGGCCAAAATCCGTTTCCCCAGTCATGAGATTACTGTGCGCTCATCGTAGCGTTTTAGTTCACACTGAGGCTGCAGCCTTGATCCCTCCCTGACCCTAGCCATCCAAATATTCAAGTCCAGGAACCTGTCTTTCGTATCCCTGGTGCACAGGTCTGGTCGGTTACTTGAGCTCTCGAGACTCTCAGGAGCCTTTTAGCACAGGTGACCTTGTTGCCTCGATCTCCTCTGGCCTCCACTACCCAAGAGTTGATTATTATACATAAGACTCTCTGAGGTATAAGTTTGGTCCACATCCGTTTACTCTGTCTTCAGATGTCACTAAGTACACGAGACCCTGTAATCCTGACCTTTTCACCTCTAAGGTTTGGACCTTTGTGCACAGTACCAGAGGTATCTAACCATTCACTCATAAAATATCGTATAAACAATCATTCAGTGGTATTTCAGAACAAAAGACTTTGTGTGACCTTTGACCCTCAGCTCTCAAAAACTCAAATCAGGTTCAGAAATCTATAAGCACTGTCTATGGGAAGTTTCGTCCACATCCAATCAGCGCGACGTGATATGCGGTGTACACATGTTCTGGACGAACCTCTGTGATACTTTTGCGCTACCGCTCGCAGGATAAGCATGGGGTTACCGGCACAAATGAAATCAATCACTGGCAGAGGTAAAGCAACAAGCTTCTCTGCCTTACAGCTCGAGACATGATAAGAATGCCTACAAAACCAATTTACATACACGGAAACTCCAGCGGCGGAAACACTACCATTTACAGTGTAAACAAAAGTAAATGAGAGATCAAATTTACAAACCAAATTTGAGGAATGTGAAATGTGGCAAAATCAAATCGTATTCAACTGCGGGCAGAACGCAAAGACCGAGATTAAACCATGACTCTCTGGCCAACGTTGTTGGAGATAACGCACGAACGACCCATTTACACCCAGACCATCTGGCTAACGAAGCCCACGATAGCGCATGGATGACCCCACAATTACAGCGCCGAGCTGCACGACTGAGCATTAACGATTCGACAACGTTTTTCCCTCGTTTGCATATGACGGTACCACCCCTCGAGCAAGATGGTACGGATCGATCCTTTCTGATGATGATCGGGCCTTTGACCACATCCTTAAAGGTAAGGTTAAGGGGTCAGGCCATCTCCACACACCCCCCCTAAGGGTCGCATCGTCGTGCTCGAGGGGGTTAATATTCCAGAGCGTTAACGAGCAATAAGAATCAACTCGGGAGTTCTGTTCGATGCCTGAACTGGTTTCTTAAAGCTGGCGGCGGGACGAAGCGCCACCTCGCCCGCACCAGCTCTCACTCTCTCGCTCTCATTCTCAACCCTGGGGAGTTCATGTGCGTCTGGACGATGCTTAAAAGAAGGGAGTGCAAATGACTGGGAGGTGATGTGTAAGAGAAAGCGGCAGGAGGTCAAGAGGAAGGTGCAAGAGGTGGAAACAGCGGGGCAAATGAGACAGGCTAAGCTACAAACGTTCCATTGCCTCCCTAGCATAAAACTGGATCTTGGTGAACGTAAACAGGCCTCATTTTTGTTCATGATATTCTCAGAACATAACTTGCAGCAAGCAGTCCCAAGGTAACACACCAGAGTAAGAAAAAATGCAAATAACCCCTTCAGTGCAATTTAGAAGAGTCAAGATCTTGAACAGCTTCCCTGAGAGTGAAAGTGAGGGATACAAATAAATATTCAGTAATATTTCAGGATAATTACGTAAATGTACGACATAATCCTCTCCATTCAGAAGAACCGATCATGGGTGCATGTGCACAAGAAGGGTAATCATTTATGCATGTAAACACAAGCGGCGATCAAAGAGTTATCAACATACAACAAAGTAAATCAAGGAACCATACACGGTCAGAGGTATCCACTACACGACGCCCTACGGACAGAGGCGGTTATCAAATAATCACGTACGAAGGACAATAGGTTAGAAACATACATTACACACAGTCAAGTGAAGAAAATTATGATGCCCAAAGACGATCAATAAATAACAATGTGCACAACAGACAATCAGTACAATGACGTGTACACATACGACAGTCAAAACAATAATCTGTTGATACAAGAAAGTCAATACAATGACCTGTACATACACGACGGTCAAAATACAATAACCTGAGCACATACGACAGTCAGTACAATAAACTGTACACATAAGACAGTCAATTCAGTAAGCCTACCCAAAGCAAGTGGTTAATATGATCTTCCAACGCACATCAGGTCAATAACCACGTCTTCACACGGGGGTCAATATAATCACCATGTCATATGGAGTCCATAAAACAATCATGTCCACCAGGGCTCATTAAAACAATTACGTATACAAGGGGGAGGGGTCATTACAATAAACACGTGCACGCGAGGGAGTTAATAACACACACACACACACACACACACACACACACACACACACACACAGACACACACACACACACAAACACACACACACGCGCGGGGGTTTGGCTAAGAGGCAGCATCAGATTGCGTGGGGACTTGGAGAGGCCATTGTATAAGTGGGCGACTTGAAGCATTTACATACAATAGCTACATCCATAACTGCGCCCCGACGTAGAGGTCTCAGCCACACCATTGTTCCACGCTCACCTCTGCCCGCTCTCTCGCTCGCTCTCTCGCTCTCCCTCCCTCACTCACTCTCCCTCTCTCGCTCACTCACTCACTCTCCCTCTCTCTCTCTCTCGATGCATCCAGGTCCATCCTGCAACCCAAGGCTGATACTCTGGTCGTTTGGTGTATCAGTCGTATTCTAGTGCACCAGCTCGCTTACTCCCGTCTCGCCTCACACCACAAACACACTCCACCCGGCTCATCCTATATCACACACTTTCCACCCGGCTCACCCTGTACCACACACACACTCCACCACACACACAATCCACCGGCTCGGTCTCCTTCACACACTCCACCCGCCTCGCCCTCGTCAAATCAACATTCCTGTTGCAATAACCAGTGAATTAATCGCCCACGTATTTTTTTTTTCTCTCTCGCCAGCTTCCACATCGTTGTCTCCACCCCTTCTGGTCAGGTCGGAGGGGGTCAGGTGGATGGCTGCCGTCAGTAACCACCATAAACACCACCACTCATACCTGATGAATAACTAATGAGGTTTTACATTCCAGAGATCTGATGTTAAACATTCCTGAGATTAGGTTCAACATTCCAGGGAATAGGTTCATTCTTCCAGAGATCTGATGTTTAATATTCTACATACTGGGTTCAACATTCCAGAGACCAGGTTCAACATTCCAGAGATCTGATGTTTAACATTCCAGAGATTAGGTTCTACATTCCAGAGATCTGAAGTATAACATTCTCAGAACATTAGGTTTAGCATTCCAAAATTAACATTCCAGAGATTAGGTTCAACATTCCAGAGATCTGAAATATAACATTCTCAGAACATTAGATTTAGCATTCCAAAGTTGAAAGGACGAGGTTTAATATTCCAAAAACGAGAGGTTTAACATTTCAGATGTCTAAGGTTTAGAGAGCATTCCAAATATCTGAGGATTACCATTCCAAAAACGTGAGGTTAGTTTCCTTATGAAGTTACAGTGGAATCCGGTTCTCTTATACAAATGGCAGACGTTTTACGTTGGTAATAAAGTAGTGAAACTGAGCTGTTGGTCACTGACGATCTCAGAAGCCGTCAACACCCATATCAGGTGCTAGGCACGTTTACCTCAGGCCCGTCAGTGAGCCATCAAAAGTCACATGACAAACCTGGCCAGATAAGGCCCCGTAACCGAGCTGTAACGTTACCTAGGCCGATAAGATTCCTAAACGCGTCATATACTCATCCTAATCGAAGGAGATAAGAAAAAGATAAGGAACTCCATCTCTACCCAAGCAAAGAACAAGTAAGTTGTTTAAAGGCATAAGCCCGTTTAATATAGGATCAGTCATTTGGTGCGACACTAGAAAAAAAGAAAATCGGTTCCTCTTCGCAATCAGAAGGCAAATGTTGCCTGGAGAGCCTATAATCACGTCCTATGCTGGCCCTGACACATGTCCGTATCACACAGTAGATCTAACCAGCCCCGTTGGCAGGCCATGGTCATTCGCAAAGCCCGATTAATTAACTCTACTCAGTTTCATGTAATTATCTGTCTAATTATAGAGAGACAAAGCATTTCATTGATAGCATTTGGGGAAGGGCTCACAGCCGGAAGGACAAAGATTCAGGTGAGCAGAGCCCAGCCTCACGAGGGAGCGGCCCTCACTTATCCCACCCACGGCAACATCTGTGCATAGCCGAAATGGTACCTCGTCTGTACACTGTTTCACGATCGCTATTTCATGTTCAGATTAAACCCATCACGAATAAAGTGAAGGAGAGGAAGCACGGAGTACGGGAGGTGCCGAAAGTGTAGAGTTCAGATGTCTTAAAAATCTGCCGGAAGTGTAGTTGACCTGAGCTGTTGGTGAACAAGTGTCCGAGGGCTTCGCTTCATTGACAAGAGAGGATCGGCAAGTCCAACCTACAGCTGTGGCAGATCGTATTTTCTTATTTAAGACAAAATGTGAGTGTGTGTGTGTGTGTGTGTGTGTGTGTGTGTGTGTATGTGTGTGTCTGTGTGTGTGTGTGTGTGTGTGTGTGTGTG
>JAYMFT010036506.1:0-15779 GCA_038088735.1 Panulirus argus | reverse complement strand
GGGGGGGGGGGGGAGGGAGAGAGAGAGAGAGAGAGAGAGAGAGAGAGAGAGAGAGAGAGAGAGAGAGACTTTATCTCTGCATTACAAAAATGTATACGTAACGCAAATGATACGATTGTTGTTTTTCATTCTTTCAGAGTAATATCAGTCACTGAAAATGACGTACTGGTTGACTAAGAGCGATATCTGTTCACAGAAAATGACGTATTCCTCGACTGGGAGCAATATATATCTTCGTTCTGGTTGACTGAGAGCAATATTTCATGGAAAATGACACTTTGGTTGCGTACAAGGCAATATCTTTTTCTCCCGGAAAACACGGAACTGGTCGAATAAGGGAGAAAATTTCGTACTGGATGATTAGGAGCATTATCTATTCACAGAAACCCATGCATCAGATCATCTAACCCATCACTGGTCTTTCTGGTCAGGAAAATGCTTTAGAAAAGTCTTCGTTTAGAATTAGATTTCTTTCAAGACACGAAAGGTATTTCCTTTTTCACATACACTCAGAGTAACTGGGTTAGAAGTAGAATTTTTACGTTAAAGAAAAGTGAATTATAGCAAGCTTGTGTTTCACTTGGTATTTGGATGGTGAAAGGATTACATTAGTTCACAAAATGGTAATAATACATTATGAATTAACGACACGGACGCAAATGAGTTCTGCGTTACGACGAAGGGGGGTTTTGGGTTGTTAAGGATTGATTGTATTGTTGCGTCTTCCCTCGTAAGGCATTACGACCGTATTACGTCACTGGCTGCACTACGTCAATGACGCAGTCGGCAGGAGCCATTTACCTTGAACCATAATATCATCCGCTGGGTGCAATGTGGGTTCAACTCGCGTGCCATCTATGGCGCCGGTGGCGTAATACGTGAGAGAGAGAGAGAGAGAGAGAGGGAGAGAGAGAGAGAGAGAGAGAGAGAGAGAGAGAGAGAGAGAGCCTATCCTGCACTAACAAGATTGCATCATACACAGACGAGCGAGTAAAATAAGATAGTAAATCCCTTTTCTATGTCTTTGTTCCAAACCACACTATCCCCCCCCCTCTCTTAAGTCACCTTCTACGACACGCAGGAACTACGTGGGTAGGATTTCTATCTCTCGTATATCCGGGAATGACGTATGTATATACACACGTTCATATATGTACATACACGCCTACTTATCTCCGTTCGACTCTACTCCTCAGCGTAAGGGTGGGGGCCTCAGCACCTAGCAGTATTATGCCCGCCCAATACTCCTAGGTTTTCCCAGCACCTAGCAGTACTAGGCCTGCCCAAGACCCCTAGCTTTTAAATCAGACAACTAATCATACATTAATTTCCTCCAAAATCACGTTTGTTCCCCATACTCGTTTTCTGCTGAACACAGAAGGCTTGTACCTCCCTTCTCACTTCTCTAAAGTCTAATAGCGCCTCTGCATATACATTCTCTCGACACATCTCTATAAATCTACATTTATGTTCCTGAGGAGACTGTGCTCCCTTCAATGTCGCCATGGCTCCTGCAACTCGATGGGGCCTTGACTGTCCAAGCAATGATGTCATCTTCCCTTTACTAAGGGAGGTTCCACAGGGGTTTTTCCTGTCGCCTCCTCCTCTTCCTCCACACTCATTTATATAAATGACCTTGTATTCTCCACGAAATAATAAATAATGACTCGGCTTTCCACTTTTCTCTTTATTTAAACCTGCCACACATCTGCTCCTCGATCTGTGTTGTGTCTCTCTTCTGGACTGAGGTTTTTCTGCGAAGTCAAGATTTGCATAAAAATTTCAGCGAGGCACACTTGACCCAGTTAAGTTCAGCGCTGGCAAAATCCGGTTCCCTTCCCATTTCTCTTTTACAAAACTCCTCACGACTTTCCCATCTTCCTTGATTGCTGTATGATTTCACCACCGAGTATATAACAAACTTACATGACATTACTTTTAAAATCTTATTCATAATCGGTGCTCCAAACCACGCGAATTACTTCGTGTAATTCAGATCTTGAAATGCAGAAGATTTTTTTCTTTTGAGCAGTCTCTAATACAACAGAATATGCTCACTATTTGTGGAATGCTGCCTCTCTCACATCTAGGGCGGCTTTAGTTTTACGCATTTATTAAACAGAGTCGTGCCTACAAAAAAACCCTGACCTACTAACTCTCCAAATCTGACCTCAAAACTTTGGATGCACATTCCCTCTGACGTGATGTTGAATCTCTTTCTTTCTTCTATAGATATTACCTCTGTTTCCACTTCCATAAAAGACAGCTGCTTCTGCGCCTCTTACAATCAAGTGCACTAAAGAGAACAGGGCGTGCCACTGTGTTTTGTGATTACCGTTTGGCGTCTGGTAACTCCAGGATGGACCGTTGTGATACCTCTTCCTTTCTCGACCTCACCAAGATTGGAACTCTTTGCATTCTTATCTCTTCCCAAGCACAAAGTAACATCACTACACTAACTTCTCACTATGAAAAACCACAGCTGTGTCGTTTCACTATCTCCACCATACTGCACCATGAATAAGTCACGTCCCAACCACAAGACACCATAACTGTACCACAATCTTACCATAAGGCACCATAGTTGGGCCTTGCCCTCGTTGGGAAGCACTATATCCCACGAAGCGTCAATAGCAAGACGCACCATCAGCACCATAACCACACCCTAAAAAAGCAGCTTTTCACTACAACACAATATAACCGGTAAAGCACCACATTTAGACCTTAATCTTACTTTCCTACAACACATGTAAAACTTATTATGACCGTAAGGCACCATAGCAAGACCACACCCTCACCATAGCTAACCCACATCTTCACTACAGAGTACTTAAGTTCGACCACAGCACTAATGATAAACCATCACGAATGTGGCACACCGTCACTGCAAGACACCATACATGAAACACAGTTAACATACACAACATTAACACCACAGCCTCAAGTCATAAACCATCACAAAACATTACCGTCGTCGTCTCAAACATTTCACATTCTTTTTTTTTTCTACTGTTTAAAACACCAGAGATGGAGTGGTAGTCTTTTTAATAATTCATAGGAGCATACACGGAATACGAGAGTCCTTTGTTCTCTGTGTCATTTGATTCATTGCTATTTAGGGCCGTCCCCTGGTCGAGTGAGTAGGTCTCCTTGGCTCTTCTGGCGAGGTGATTCTTGCCTCAAGGCCACCGAGACTGACCGTATATCATCAAGGCTGGCTACGCGGGGATGACTCGGAGGCGTGTACATCCCAGCGTGGGCCCATGACCTCTTTTCATGCCCACGTCTTCCGAAGTAGCCCTAATGTAAGTTATCCTCTTCACGGAGACGGTGCGACCACTTAGTGTGATGGCCCCGGACCTTCATCCGACAGGTCAAAGATCAAGACAATCACACCCGACACTCGCGAGGTCGTCCTCGAGCCTCGTGCTCAGGGGTCGTGACTTCGAACTCAAGAGAGGAAAGCGTGGCTCACGCCCCTCCCTCCCCTCCCTCTCTCTCTCTCTCTCTCTCTCCTCCCCATCACCCCAGACGGCTTGTTCTCTCTCCTCCGCTCCCATCCCAGTCATCACCCGCGGCTGAACAGGAGGAGCGGACTCATTACGAACCCACTTAACTGTTATACGAGTCGTGTGTCGCATTTCAATAATCGTGCGCTTCATTGTATTCTTCTCAACCCCGGGCCGTCCGTCCGCCCGTCCGTCCCTGCGCGCGCGACGCGTTCTTTCACAGCTCACCTTACGTAAACAGCGCGTCGCAGGCACGAGAGTACGAACAGCGTGCTACAAAGGCGCCTTCGTCATCGTGTCCCCTGATGAACAAAAGCGACACGAGAGAAGCCCCTGTTCGACCCCTACCCCCAAACGAGATGTCCTCCTAACCATTACCCTCCCGCCATTCGCCTTTATATCTCCCCAGATCTTCGGTACCCATTCACTTCCTCCTCTCCCCCCTTCCCATTCTCCTGTTCCTACTCACCTTCCGCATTTCCTCCCTTCATCTCCAAGCTCCGAAATGGGAATAAATAACAGGTTCGAGGGTGAAACCTAACTAACTTGTTTCCCAATATTTCCTCAGTGTCATCCATTACCAAACACGAAGAATATGGTTTAGGCCGAAGTAGAGAAATGCCTTACGGGCGCAACAGAACCTCCCTACTGTATTTATCACATTATTCCAACCTATCTTTCGACCTCCTTAATGATAATTGGCAGGAGAAATTGGTCTCAGTAACTTGCAAAACAGCCTACCTTCAAGCAAAGAAGGAAAAATAACTATTTATCCATAAAAATGATCTATCTCAGATACTTGAACAGTTCACTTATATAACATACGTTGTTCTTGTTCATCTAAGGTCTCAACATCTCCTTCACTATGTATCTTGTTATGGGACTCAATCACTGAGGGCCTTCCCCCCCACGGTCCTTGGTCCTTTTGAGTCCCCTGTACCCTCTTCTGCGCCGCTAGCGCCCACAGGGATGGGTTGGAGTGCGCAATAATGATGATAAACAGATTCGCATCCCTTGCGGCAACAAGATATTCACGAATCTCCCTCGGGCTGAAGCCTCGGTATTCACTCAACGACTGACACTTCAAATACTCACCTGTCTTGGGAATCAGTGACTCGACTGAACGAAAACTTTTTAAGAGACAAATGACTGATGGACTGACGACAGGTGGGTTGGTTCCTCATCAGGCTTCCTAAATATGACATCTAGATTGGTTTGCCAAATCATTAGTGACTCTGTGAGCGACACACGTTCATCCCAGCCACTAGAACACCAGTAAGACCACCAGTTAAATGCCTCGAGCATCGAATCCTCCCTCCAGGTAAACATATCCTATAAGGACGGAGGGAGAGGACGCAGGAATGTCTCGCAAAGCAGCCGTCGACCCCGACAGGATCTCCAAGACGAACAGAAAACGCAGTGCAGTTGAGACGTGTGTATATACATACATATATGATGTTTACCTGGCGTTTAACATGCGCGCTATACACAAGGGAATTTGAAGGGAAATCTAGATGTTGAGCTGGTGGGGAGGTAGTGATGATGCTGACCGCTACCCAGTGTTTACGCCTTACCTACGCAGTCCTCGTATCTGCGTAAATTCACACGCAACACCACCACCTGGGGAGAGGAGGGGTTGGGGACTTTGGCAGCAAGGCTCCGGGGTACATACAGCGTACGTAGCAAGGTCATTGCTCCTTCAAGGGCGGACGGACGAATGCGAGCCAGGGGTTGACGACGTTTAAGGGGGAGAGGGGGGGGGTGTCGTCTCTACTGCGCTCCGTGCGAAACGCTGGTCAAGCGAGGTGACATTTTAATGCCTCAGAGGACTTATTCAGGGATATGTGCTGTGGAAGCGATTCTCTCCTTGCGAACGACGGTACGGCCATGGAGCACGACGGTACGACCCTTGAGCACGACGGTACGACTTTTGAGCATGACTTTATTCCTTCAGTCACTCAGGTCAAAGACCAGGCTATCATACTCTTGGGTCATACCTCACGAGGTCAGGGATCATATCAAGGTGTTTATACAAAGGTCAGCAAACGCCATCAGATCCCATCACTATGAATTACTTACATCAGTTACTTAATTACTACAAAGTTTCCGTTACTTTATGGGTGAAAACTGCCTTTTTCATCAAGTGGCATACAAAAAAGTATACATAGTTAATCTTACTTTCATCTCAGAGTTTCTGTTTTACGTGATTGAAAAAGAAAAAAAAAGAATCCTGACCAATATAAAATGGAACAGAAGTTAAATAACTTGTTAACTTGTTAACAGATTAACAGAAGAGTTGATCAATGTGACGCCTCTCCAGAATGTGGACTGTGGGACAGGATATTTGAGATTAACTGTATCCGGTTGATATTAATCATCTCAATTACCGTGGTTGTTTATAGTTGACGACGCCACAGCACCGATAGTTGACAGGAGTAGTAGTAGTAGAGATAGTAGTAGCAGTAGTAATAGTATGTGTAGCAACAGAAGTAGTAGTAGTAGTAGTAGTAGTAGTAGTAGTAGTAGTAGTAGAAAAAGTAGTAGTAATAGTGGCATCAGTAGTGTAGTAGCAGTAGTAGTAGTAGTAGCAGCAGCAGTAGTAGTAGTAGTAGCAGCAGTAGTAGTAGTAGTAGTAGTAGTAGTAGTAGTAGCAGTAGTAGTAGCAATAATAGCAGTAGTAGTAGTTAAGAGCACTCTGTGTTGTAGCCATTCATTGGGTGAACAACGCTACTACGTTTGATGCGTAGTAGCAGCAGCAGCAGTTCGTTGGGAAGGTCGTTGGCTGAGTGGTGGGGTGGGGGGTGGGGTTGGGAGATGCCTGGGTTGTTGCTAACTCGGGAGTGTGTGTGTGTGTGTGTGTGTGTGGAGCCATAAGGGAGGGACCATCCCAGGCCCCGGCCCAGTGGTGGAAACAAATTGCTACATTTCAGTTTCTGACAGTTAAGCCAACGTTACGCAAGGTCTGGCTTGGCCCGCCCGCACTACTTTTGTGGAACCTACAGAGATTTCCGATCTCGACCGACTACTGCAAATTCCCAGAAACGGCCCACGAGTTATATAAACATCCGATAGCTTCTTTGTAAACAACAAAGTTAAAGTTATTCCGCGATTTTGTTCGCTCGAGCTCACAACATCAAAGAAAACCTCAGCGGTTCCACGAAAATCCACTGCGCGCCAACAAGGGCACCAGATAACGAGTAGCTGCAATTCTCTGCTCGCACAGTGGCTCTGGTCAGAACTAGTACGGGTTGTTGTTATTTTGACTACAGAACAATAGTAACAGCTATACTGGGAGGGATAGCAAAACCTCCACGGAGGTATAATGACTGGGTTCTGTCTCTGGTTAAGAAGTTGGGAAGAGAGAGTTGTTCTTGGTCTGTCACATCGTTAGCATCGACTCGTCTTCGGCACCGGCAGGAACAACAGACGAGCCCTAATCTTCGCGTACGTGGATACAATCGTATTCTTTTCAAGAGCAGATAGTAGAGGCCGTAGTACAATAGCTAGCGTAACAACATACACAAAAACTCCATTACAGAGAGTACTAACTTAAACATTATGACACTCTCCTGTTTCTCTGCAACAGGCCCCGCGCACAACAATGCGTTTCCCACGTCGCGAAGAATTTGTGGAGTAAACCCATGAAACATATCCGCACATCGTAACATAAGCAATGTGAATTTTAACCTCCACGTTTTCCCTTGTACTTCTTTATGCTGTCGTCATGAACACACACACATCCATAACACAGTAAAACTCATGTATACCTCTCGCAATTACGATGCTTTGTTTCACGCCGTATGTAGAATAAAGCCTCGCACCAATCTTACCAACTTGAAGATAACGAGAAAGTTTCAGTCGGAAAAATAATAGCGTTAGAGGACACTGATCCGTCAACTGTTGCTGCCGCTGCTGCTGATACGTGAAACACAAGAACTTTGACCCAGCCCGAGCAGAATATCTTCAAACGAGTTCGCCTTGAAATATAACATCTTCTTCAACCTGAAAACGTCTTTTACCACTCGTTTGGAAGTTTATACTCACAGTTCAAAGCCCGTTAGTGAAAAAAGGAGGAGAGAAGGAAGTCTCAGTGTAACGAGACGTGAGTGGTCTTACACAAAGTCCACGTGCGTAAAGAGTTTATGTATTACAAGAATATGGCGTTAAGCAGTTAAGAGGCTTAGGAAAATGAGACCGTAACGAGCAGGGAAACTTGCTCGTGGGAACCTTACTCAGTGGAGCTTCCAAGGGGGAGCTTTCTTATTTGGAACTTTCTCAGTTGAGCTTCCTCGAGGACGCTCCCTTGAGTGGTTTTAAGGGAGCTTTTTAAAAGGGACTTCTTAAGCGAGGCTTTGTAGGATTTGAGATATGGAACATGTATTTCATAACTTGCTGCCATCGTCTTGGATGCTACGTGTGGGTGCATAGGGAGGGGCGGTGGTTTTAGGGAATCGCGTTATTCTGGAGTGTCCTTTACTGCGTGTCCAAGGGAGTGCGAGTAACAGGTTTTTTAAGGGAGGCGATTGATTTTGCTGGTCGTCTGTGGGCGTGAGGTTGGCAGGGGGCGGATTAATGAAGGGGGAGATATTCCGGGTATAGGAGACCGAGCCCCAGCACAGGATATTAAGGCGGTAGTAGATGTAGTTAGTCTCTCTCTCTCTCTCTCTCTCTCTCTCTCTCATTCACTTAACCCTCTCCCTCACGGGTGTATCGGCCAGAGCGGGAATGACGGGCCCAGGAATGTGTCTTACCAGCCACCAACATCATCACTATCACCAGCATCATCACTATCACCAGCATCATCACTATCACCAGCATCATCACCATCACCAGCATCACCACCATCACCAGCATCATCACTATCACCAACCTCATCACTATCACCAACACCATCACCATCATCACCACCACCACTGACTTATCAACATGGTCATCACCACTGAATTTAATCATCACTTCCCCCCCAAAAAAAAAAAACGCCGTCATCACGATCATTACAATCGGTCCATTATCGCGCTTCCGTCATCATCACTATCCTCGCCATTACAATGACGTTAGTACTATCAACGTCAGCATTTACCATCATCATCATCATCATCACATCGTTATCATCACTATCAATACTTGCGCAATCTCCCCAGTACGACGAACCACGTGACCGCAATCCTCACCACCCCATTGCCGGCCAACCAGACCGTCTCCCCTCCAATTAACGACCGTCTCTATCTACTCTCCCCTTTCCTCCTCCCAACCAACCATCCAGCCATATTCTCCCACACGTGCCAACTATTCGGAGATCTCTCCCCCTTCTCCCCCCCCGCCACCCCTCCAGACATTATCTCTCCCCCTTATCGACCATCCAGATGATTTTTATATAAACTCCTGATGAAAGATAGGGACATCTTTTTCCTCCCCCCGTGCTCTAAATCAACCCTCTAGACATTTTTGCGCCCGCCCCCACACACAGTTGCCGAGCATCGAGACGTCTTTTAACAACCTACTCAGCTATCCAAGGCGTGCCTTCCCAGGCCACTGTCGAGTACCCAAATGTCCTCCATCTTTGCGTCGACCATTCAGAATATTTTCTTCCCAACCCCTACACTCAGAACTATCGATCTAGACATTCCTCCACACTCTCTGTCTGCCTACCACCTCCTAGGCGCTTAACCACTCCCCCTGCGAGCCATTCATAAACATGTTTCCCACCCAACCACCAAAGTAGGACAGCTGTTTTTTTATTCCACGCCCAGACGTCTTCTTCGGTGGTTACAGACATAATCAATCATCGGGAGGGAACGAGGAAGAGAAGAAAGCTCTCCACCCATCACATCATCACGGGAAAACAAATATACCCTCCCCCCCCCTCATTGTTCCCTGTTGTGACCAGCGCCCAAAGGTAAAAAAAAAAAACAAATAGGAGTGAGGGACGGGACGGGTCCTTAAGAGGCCGAAGCCCACGCTAGGATAAAAAAAAAAAAGGCCTGGTGAATCTTTAACGACAGTTCCAGTGAAAAATTGAGCTGACGGGGTTTGGAAAAGAGATGAATCGATAGATAAGAGTTTTTTGGAAAACACTTTTTTTTTCTCATTTATATTTTTTTTTTTCACGTCAGCTTTCAGTCATCGTTTATCAAAGCAGGAGAGCTAAAGCCTTTGTTGAGCTTAGCCACTTGAACATCACATCCACCTCCTCCTCCTCCTCCTCCACCGTCTCCCTGTCTCTGTCTTCCACCAGTACACCAGCCTCCTTGATCCACCCGCTTGTGCTGGTCGTCGTCGGCTCCCACTCCGCTAACTCCCTCCAGCTTTCCCGTTAACTTCCTGTACTCTCTCTCTCTCTCTCTCTCTCTCGCTCGCTTACCCGGGGTATGTGTGTGTGCGTCTGAGTGTCCATCTCTATGTGTGTGTGTGTATGTATGTATGTATGTATGTATGTGTATGTATGTATGTGTGTGTGTGTATGTATGTATGTATGTATGTATGTGTGTGTGTGTGTGTATGTATGTATGTATGTATGTATGTATGTATGTATGTATGTATGTGTGTGTGTGTGTGTGTGTGTCGTTCCAAATTAATTTGCCTATTACAGTGGACTTTCATTAGCATTTAAATGAAATTCTCAGTAACATATTCCCTACATTCTCAAACTTTTATGTACAACATTAACTAAATGCATGTACTCCTAGGATGTGTGCAATGAATGTTTAAGAGTGGATGTGACTGTCAGATAGGAACACTTGACACTACAGACACACAGGTATTGTGTCTTACACTTATGAGTTACATAAAAACTTGAAAGAATTTTACAAGTTTGGCCTTGGAAAAAAAATGACTAGCAGGTATTATTCTACTCATTTCAATCTCATTTTCAAAAAATCTAAATTCGCAATAGAACCACCATTACTTAAAGTATGATTTAGATTTCCCAGTTTTAACCACTTGGTCCGCAGCTCATTCCTAAAACGGACTGCAGTTACTCTCAGCTGAGAGGCTTTCATCGACAGCTATCACTTTCAGTCGAACCTTTGGACACAAATCGTTCGGAGTTATATCATCAGATATTCCAATATTGTCCAAGGCAGAACGCACGTTGTTTCTCCATGTTATATGTGACAGATATATATGGACGGCACGCTATATCTGCATACGAGGAAACACAATAAATAGCGGTCCCAATGCAGCGGATAAGGATTTCTCTCTTACGTTTTTCTTTTTGTTCAATATATTGTGAAACCAGCCAAATCACTGCGGTTACGTGCCTTTTATAGCAAAAGCGCGCGCGCGCGCACACACACACACACACACACACACACCAGGCAGATATATGGGGGTGAAACTCCTTCAAAAGACAGATGATCTTAGTGGAAGCACACAAACGAGGCATGACAGAAGAGCATTTTTCAAAATGGGTGAGCAGGTCACCAGCAGAGTACCGCAGGAATCTCTTCTGGGACCATTACTCTTCTTCATTTAAGTAAATTACTCACCAAAAAGTCCTGACTCCTACTTGCATATATATATAGACGACGCAAAGGGCACGAGGGAAGTGAAAGGTGAGGACTGCATCATGTTATAACGGGACCTAAACAGACTAATGCTGGTCTGAAATATGGTTGGTGAAAATCAACCCGAGTAAACGCATAGCAATGGGGACAGGCCACAGGGAAACAAGGATACAATATGATTTAAAAGCAGCGGGAATCTGCGTGTGAGAGGTACGAGCGAGTTGACATAGTCCATAACCTGTCGCCAAAGTCCAGCATTACGAGTACAGTTAAGGAGACAAACTGTAAACTGTCTCTGGCAAATATTGAAACAGTATTAAACTGTCTAGATAAGAAAGCAGTCGGCGAAAAGTTCACATCCTACATAAAGCTGAAACTACCTTATGTTTCTCGGTTTGATCACCGCACCTAACAAAGCACAGAGAACTAATAAAAAAAGTCCAAAGAGGAGCAACAAAGATGTAACCAGAACAAGACTGATGACGACAGACAGAAATTGACTCTAAAAGATATAGGGACACAGCAATCACAGGTCATAACGGGAAATTAAAGAAAATGCTTGTCAGAAAGTATGTAAAGAAGTGCTTTTATGGTATAAGAGTAGTGGATGAATGGAATAAACTGAATAAAAATATGGTAACTGCGGACAGTGTACACCAACTTTAAAAGATTGTATGATAGTACGAGCGGTTCAAGAGATGAGGCCCCATGATTGTATAACTCCTTCCCCGCACAGTACCAATAGGCATTTACGCACACAGGAGGTACTTAGGCAGGTTAAGAAAAATAACGACAGAGTGAAATTCAGAGGGTTATTGATTAACGTAATGGACACGAAGAATTCAGGGAGAAAAGCAAAAAGACAGTCAGAAGGCGAGAAACGAGAGACACCAAATGAGGTAAGGGGACATACCAGCCCCACGAGCAGAGACGTCAGGTATGTTGGGTGGTGATAACGTCAGATTGAAAGTAATATACAGAAATGCTAATGAATTGGAAGTACATGGTAAAGAACTAGAATTTCAGGATCGTATAAGGGAAAAAAAAAATCTTATTTAAGAGACAACATCTTACCTATTCTACCCGGAGGGATACATGGTAGTAAGGAGGGAAAGAGAAGAATGGCGAAGAATGGCCAATTCAGACAATATATAATGGGAAGATTAACGGCACTAAAATAGCGCGTATGGTTAATGATATCATAACCTACGACTAACCTGAGCAACCTTGAACAAACATACAATGATAACAGAGAAGGAACAATCAAGATGGTGCACGAAGTAAGTCTTTAAAAGTACCGAGATGTCTAAACAATATTAATAAAATACCGAAAGGTCTTGACCCATACAAGGCTCAAGGTTCTGATGAAATTGAACCATATGTACTGAAGATATGTGCAGATACACAGGAAAACCCTATTGAAATACTGTTCTGGATGTCGCTGCAGAAAGATAAAGTGCAAAGGGAAGGAAAAGAGCGAAACGTCATACTAATCAACAAGAAAGGAGACCGTGAAGAGGGACTGAACCACAGACCAGTCTCCCTGACTAGTGTGGTTTGGAAGGTACTGGAAAAGATAATAAAAAAGAAGGGGAGACAATAACAGTTTTCAGGGAAAGATCATGCCTAACAGACCTCTTAGTTTTCTACGAAAGAGTGAGCTCGGTCCTGGACAAAAAGGAAGGCTGGGTGCATAGTTTGTATCTGGACTCCCAGAAGACATCTGACACTGTACTGCATGTGAGGCTGATTAACAGGCAGGATCACCAGGTAGGAATAAGAGGGAGACTCCTTCGAGGGATATAAGATTACCTGAGTGGAAAACAAAGGATCCATGCGAGCCACCTCTTCAATGGTTGTCAAGCGTCACTCCCTTGGCCCAGGTAACTGTCTTGTCTTTCTACCTCACATACACGTGGGCAGCTGGCTTTATTTCCACAAGCATAAGATTTCTCGTACTCACACATAACACTTAACATCACATGAATCACATGACTCGTTCTTCCTAACTATATATTTTCGTGGTGACTGTTATGCGTTAACCCTGCCTTTTGGCAACATCTCGTCATAGGTGCTCGTAAGTACGTACTCCTCTACCGTCAACACTCCTGTAGCCACATCGTTTTGATTTGAGTGATTTGTGCCGGGAACCCCGGCAAATTTATTTTGCACCCCATACTCATCTTGTGAGCAGTAGCGCAAAAGGATTACAGGGGTCACAAAGGGTCTTAGTCATACTCCAGTGGGTTGATATCATATGCATTACATAGTTACATAGTTTCATATGGTAAGTTCTACCTATTAGATGCAAAAAGTGGATACAAACTTAAGATTTAAGGTATGTTATTAACAATAAGGTGCTGTGACATTTCTTGCAGGGTTTGTTTAGCTCTATCCCTAAACGGCTCTATTTTTTCACATTCTGAGACATAGTGTTCTAGTTTGTGTCCAAATCTTTGACAGCAAACTTCACAATTTACACGATTAACATCTCCAGATAGGCCAAAGCGCCAGTAGTACCTACAGCCTAGCCTTAATCTAGCAGTTACAACATCATGTAATCTGCTGATCTTATTACTTTTTCCATATACATGTTTTACTTTACACATTTCACTGAGATGGAAAATGTTTCTACAAGTGCTTATCTGAACTCGTCTTCGTGTTTCAAAGAGGTCAGTTAATTCCTTTCCAATTACAGTTTTGAGGCGACCATCACCATACCCACCCTCCTCCACCACATCCACGCCCACTCTCCTTCACCATCATCACTCCCATCTTCCTTTACCATTTTCCCGCCTGCCATCCTCCTCTACCAATACGACCACCCTCTTCCACAATCACTACGAACAACCTCCTCCATCATCACCAGGCCAACACATCTCCATCATCATCACCGCGGTCACCATCAACCACCTCCTTCTCCAACTCACCTCTCCACCACCTCATCTCCCTCCTCCTAATCCACAAACCTCTTAAAACCCAGCATCACCCCTCACCCTTCCCTCCCACACACACACACACACACACACACACACATACATTGCTTCCTCGCATTTTTCTTTTTCAGTGAGAAGAAAGACTAGCCAACACCTCACCCTTGCCCCTCAATCTCACCATCCCCCATAAATGCACATCACCCTTCACCCCAACTATCGCCTCCTGCACAACCTACCCTCTACTCCCACTCCCCCGTCAACGCCCCGACCACACCAACCTGTCTGGCACAGTGGCTGAGCCAAGTCACCAGCCAAGGGGTTCTTGGTGAGAGTATCATGAACGCTGGCCGTTGGATAGTCTTCGGGCCCCAGGACTCAACGTCATCATTAAACACACACTTCCAGTAAACTAACCTGAAGCAGCACTGGACACCATATACTCCCAGTGCACGAAGCTGAGGCGGCACTGGACACCAACCTTACTGGAGCTCTCACCACGCATAATGAAATTAGGCATCACTGAAAAACAGTAACAGTGTTAACGTGAACCACGAAAGATCTTCATTACCATCCAATGTAAATTCAATTTTGGCACAGGAGAAATCTCGTTGAACAAAAGATGACATACGCACTGGAAAATGGTTACAAAATGATCATGTGGAAAAGAATCAGAAAGTCGTGTAACTTGTGTGTACTTGGTGGAGGGAGGGTGCAATGATGTGTCTGTGAGGTAAAGTCTTGTTGGCGTACATCTAGAGGTGACCCGGCTGGAGCTGGCCGACACTAACGTGGCTCCCCAATCATCACCGCCT
The DNA here is from genome assembly GCA_038088735.1 of Panulirus argus. Classification (NCBI taxonomy): domain Eukaryota; kingdom Metazoa; phylum Arthropoda; class Malacostraca; order Decapoda; family Palinuridae; genus Panulirus; species Panulirus argus. The sequence continues at coordinate 1,017 of JAYMFT010036506.1, read as the reverse complement.
CACCAGTAGTGACCCGTCGTTCCGCCGGTGGTGAAGACCGAAGCCATACACAGACAGGAAGGTGTTAAGGCAATTCGCCAGCCTTTTAAAACGAGCCATCCTCACACGGGGCTCCCAAGAATAGTCGAATGTGTGACCGGGAATCACTGTCATGAAGGCACTAAGTTGTAGACAGCAGCCGCCCAAGGAAGTGCTTGCTACCTCTTCTGAATTAGTTGTGCTGAAGTGATGGCCGGAACATCTTACATCCGCCGTGTCAGATAACTGTCTTTCCATGTCTAATCAAAAGTAAATTACCGGGCTGGTCTTCTTTTCATTTTCTTCATCTTCCCTCTTCTCCCTCGTCATTTTTTGCACTCAAGTCTCTCTCTCTCTCTCTCTCTCTCTCTCTCTCTCTCTCGTTCCCACTTTTTTCTGGTTATAGATCGCACGTTTTTCCTCTCAGCCATAACTTATCCCTTTTTGGGAATCAGGTTTTCTACCTACACAAAATCTCTTCTTTTAATCTTACAGTTTTCTCCCTTTTAGGGCCTTGCCTCGATGAGGACTTCAGTCCACCACTGGAACCTTTAGTATCTGGAAAAATATGTCATAACACAGGAAGCTTCAAATGAATGTAAAGTTATCGTGCAAACTAATAAGATTATCTTACATATGAGAAAATCATCGAGCATTTAACAACCTTTCACTGAGTTGCAGGTTAATTTAATCCAAAGTTTTTGGTTGCAGGCGTTGCGCCAGACACACCGGAAGACTCATACAGCTGCTCTCATCAATATTTTTCTATAATTTTTCTGACGTTTTCTTCGTTGTGTTGTGGCCATAAACAGTGACACTGCCTCCTTTTTTCAGTTTTACCTGATGCAGGGAACGTTCGAGTAGTAGTTGCAGTAATAGTAGTAGTAATAGCAGTAATAGTAGTAGTAGTAGTAGTAGTAGTAGTAGTAGTAGTAGTAGAAGTAATAATAATAATAATAATAATAATAATAATAATAATAATAATAATAATAATAATAA
>JAYMFT010036495.1:0-15779 GCA_038088735.1 Panulirus argus | reverse complement strand
TCTATCATCAAACACATTCAACAGTCCTTCAAAATACTCACTCCATCTCCTCCTCACTCCATCACTACCTGTTATCATTTCTCTTTTTGCTCTCTTTACCGATGTTCCCATTAGTTCTCTTGTCTTTTCCACATTATCTACTTCCTTCCAAAACATCTTTTTATTCTCCTGAAATTTTAATGATACTCTCTCACCACAACACTCATTAGCCCCCCTTCTCAACCCCTACATCTTCCTCTTGACCTCCTGCCACTTTTTGTTAAACATCTCCCAGTCATTTGAACACCTTTCTTGTAATTACTGCCCTAATGGCTCTTTTTTTCTCTTTCACTGGCAACTTTACTTCTTCATCCCACCACTCATTACCCTTATTAATCTGCCCACCTCCCATCTTTCGCATGCCACATGTGTAAGCTCTTGGACATGCCATCACTGCTTCCCTAAACACTTCCCATTCCTCACCCACTCCCCTCATCTTGTACCATTCTACACTCAATCTCTGCTGGTGTTTCTTCACGTATAGTTCATCTGCAGCTGTTTACATTTTTTCCACTCTGATATTCCCATATGTTCTACCTGCAGGTTTGTTTTCCCTAATTCTATCCTTGAGTTCCAGTTTTTTAAATTTACTTCAAGTTCATCTGCAGTTGTTTACATTATTTTCTTCCTGATATTCCCATCATTTAAAATCCTGATCTCTGCGAGATACTGGTGAGCATATTCCACCCTTTAACCCCTTGATGTAACTTTTTCCCCTTCTGACTCTGTTATTTATTTTTCTCTCTTTCTTTTCTTGTTCTGTCACCTGTGAAAACTAACCTACCAAATCCCTCCTTCCTTGCAAGTTTCTGAGCATTCTTTAGCACTTCCAGGCCACAGAACTATAATGAATGTAAACATTACTGGCTAGAACCTTATATTTCGACTATATCTACCAGTTCTGTTTGTTTCCATTACCTTAGAAGCTGCACTTGGTATTCTAAACTCTGTAGTAGTCTTTTAATCTGCATTTCTTTCAACTTCACCCTTTGCTGTTAGACTTGAATGTGGTATCCTTCCAGTCTAAAAATCATCAACAATTTACAATATGTTTATCTTCCTCCTGGTACACTTATGTTCTTAATTTTGTTGTAGCTCATTTTTTAGCTAATTCTTACAGTGTTGACTCATCATCCTCCATGTATCTGACTTTATCTGAAATCTCCATTTTTGCCAATAAGCACTGATCCTGAATACTCTCCACCTTTTTTTTAACCTTCCATCTAACAAACCATAAACTTTCCTCATTGCTCTGTATCTAACAGTATTATTACTCTCACTACAGAGTATATTTCTCCCATTACAACTTCACCTAACAATTTATCATATGGCTCTGTTTCATTGTTCTCATATCTCTGTTCCACTTCATTAGTCAATGCCATCTGTTTATGTTCATCAGGTCAAAAATCTGCACGTTCCCTGCTCTCTATTATTAACAATATCTTGTTCTTGTGTTTTGGGCATTTCCTTTTGTTGTTCTATCTCAAGAACATTCAAAGAAGACCTTTCTGACCTTCTTTTCCAAAGTTTACGATTTATTGTGCTTTCTTTCCTCTGTTTATACTCACTCTAAACCCCAAACTTGATTTTGTAATCATTCAACCTCCTTGTAGTTTTTAGCTCTAAAAGACGTCCAACATGACTTCTCTTACACTTCAAGTGATCTAGAACATGACATTTAACCCATGAATGACCTCCATTGTGTGATCATCTTATGCCTCTGTGACCTCCCTCACCTGTTCATGAACTCCATGGTGATTTCATCCATTGAAGATAGGTATGTTAACACATTCTTGACCTTCATCATATGAATCTGTACCTGGCTGCGGACTCTCCACCACTCCTCCCCATTCCTGTGGTAATATCATCATCAAGGATAAAGTAATAATGATATTTACAATAATAACAACAAAAACAAATGATATATGTTATTCCTTATCTGCACAATACAGGAAGAAAAGTTTATACTTGTGGGGCCCTATTTCTTGAACTTTCTGTGCCATCAAGCAGCCTCTTAAACATCTGTATACTGTACATGTGACAGTGTGTAGTTACCTTCATATCTGTACAGTACTTTAAGGGGAAGGAGTGCTACTCTTAAGGGATCCCATTTCTTGAACCTCCATTTCTGTCATATGACATAACCCAGTAAGCTGTCTACATTCATTCAACCACAACTATATAATAAAATTACAGTACTTCTTTGCATTTTTGTTAATTTTTTTGCCTATTTTTATGGCATGGCCTCAAGTTGTTCTGTCTTTGCATCTTTTGAACATTGGTTCACTGCTGTTATCAAACTAGTTTAAGTTGGTTGTAATCAGTTCACCCCTTACTCTTCTCTCTTTAAAGATGGATAAATCTATGACCTCTAATCTATTACTCTAACTAAGCTTTCTTAATTCAGGTACCATCTTTAATGAATTCTTCTGAACCTTTCCAACTAGTTCTTTGTTGTTCATAAAGTGCAGAGCCCAAGCCTGAAAAACTTAATCTAGTTTTGGCATAATCTTACATTGTGATGAGAGATCTGAATGTTTTCTTATCTCTCGTGTGTGTGTGTGTGTGTGTGTGTGTGTGTGTGTGTGTGTGTGTGTGTGTGTGTGTGTTTGTTTGCATAATCATTATTTGTGTTACTGAGATAGAGTCTTAAACTCCTGTTGCCCTGCTTCATGAATTTGTATATATGTCTTAACTTTACATATACACAGTCCTGCTTACACCAGTACCGAAACATGATTTGGCGGTGTAGTGGGTTTTGAAAATGGACCCTTTAAATTTGTAGGTCAAAACTCTAACACTGCGTGTATGGAAATGGAGTCTTAATCCATAAGACCCCATGTCTTAACATCTCCATACTTGTCTAGAATAGGTTTTCTAATACTTCAATGATTACTGCATTCACCTAATAACACAGATTCTTCTATTTATCCAATACAGCATCAAGTTTCTTGTAGTGAAATGCCATATATCAACATTCATGAGTCCATTAAGAAACTTTAAATTATTATGTTTTCTTAATCCATCTGTCCTTTGATAATGGGAAGGTCTAAGAGCTGACTTCCTTTTCCCAACAGACTCGCCTGAAGTGAAAAGGCCAAACTGGTGGCTCATGGGAATTTGACCCAGTTGGGGCAGATTCCTGTATCTTACCCAGTGTAAGTTGACTGTCACGTCTGGTTTAAATTCAGTATATCCCATCATCATCATCACTTTGCATCTGAATGGGTTAGATTTCATGAGTCATGCATCTAATAAATGTTAAAGTATGTCAGGGTCTTTCTTTAAGCTTTCGCAGTCTCATATTCTCATTTCCGTTGAGATTAACATCATCTACAAACATGTTGTTCATGTAGATAAGGAATACCATAGGCTCTAGGACCATGCTCTACAGGAATCTACTGGTTACTTCTGTCAGTTTGAAAAGGCACCTTTGACATTATCTTCTACCCCTTAGGTGACCACTGACCCAAGGGGCCTTCCTCTTATGCATACACAGATATCCATTTTTTGAGTTTTTTATATGGTACAGTGATATATGCCTTATTATCAGCTCAGAATTCAACTGACAAATTTTATTCCTGCTGAATCTATGGAAGAGTTTTGGATTTTCTCCTACACTGTCCATTCTTTTTTTAAAGTTTCTTTGTTCCTCCTTTCTTATCCTGATATAATCATTCCTTCCTCTCTTATATCTTACAATTACTGTTTGGTTGGGGTATGGCCTATATATTTGCCATAGCACATCTCAAAGCTCTGCTTTTTTGACATCTCTAATTAAACTGTTCTTACCTCTTTCTGAACTTTTCCTCCTTATTCCTTCATTGTAAATTTCACAGATCCTTTCACCAAAATGCCCTTGTTCCCAGCAACTGAACTTCATTTCCCAATTTGTTTCTATAAAAAGTATTCATTGTAATTTCCATGACTGTATCTCTACTTTAAACAATGTTTCATATGTGTTCCTTTATACCTCCTCATTTACCACATCATCAAACTTAAGTACTACATGATTAATTTTTCTAACTGGTGTATCATATATGATATTCTCAATATACATGTTATTACATTTGAAGTGAGTTCCAGGAGTGATGGTGTGTCGGTCACTCTCATTCTAGAGTATTCACTGACATGCTGGTATATGAAACTTTCCTAAACACACTCTAAGAATATGTGCCTTCGAGATTCTCTGTCAGCTTGAGAATCCAAATTCTCCTAGTCTATCTTTTTATAATTCAAATCCCCCATTATCAGTACTTTAGTGTCTCTAAGAAGTGTATGTTTTACTGCTTTATGTACCATCCTGATTTTTTCTTCACTGCTGCCACTGTACATTAGGTTTGGAACATTAAAATTCTTTGGAGGATTACATAATACCAACATTGCTATGCACTTGTTACCTACAGTTACTCTCATCATTATGTATTGTATGAATGGTCAACTTCTACTCTTTTTATGAAAATTAAGGCCATCTCTTAACAGGAGGGCCAAACCTCCTCCTCCTTTGTCCTCTCATTCCCTTTTCTATAATGTACCCCTCTGTACAGAATAAGTAAAAACTCTTCAGTTAACTTTGTTTCCACAACTCCAACAATTTTATGTGCATCTTCCTTAACACAATCCTTAAATTCCATTGTTTTACACTTTACTACTCATCCATAAGCATTTGCAAGCTTGCTGCCACATTTTTTTTTGTTTGTTTGTTTGTTTGTTTCCGAGATGGATTGTAAGGGTGAATGCACACACATATATAAAAATCTATAAATATAAAAAAACAGAATACCATGTTTTAAAGGATTTTCTAATATAGTGCTGCATTATACAAGTTTAAAAGTGCTAGTTAAATTATGCATAGAAGCTATACAATCTATCCAGGCCATCAGCTGCAAATTTTATTAAAAAATTGAAGACTTTCGAATATTATTTTTCAGAGACAAAGGTTTTGCTTTCAAATCCCTTGACCATGGCCCTATTTTGTATACACTACTTTCAGTCTGACATTACCCTCTCTGCAATGCTACTCAGTCCTCTTGCCTCATGTGGTGTCCCCCATTTTTGCATTCTGACTGTATTCTTTGCTTTCCTTCCTCTCTTTTCTTAATCTATCTCATTTGATGAATGCCCCAGTGAATTTCACACACTGTTTAGGTTTTTCTCTGCCTAAGTACCTCCTGACCAGAAGATTTCAAATGAAACGTAATCGTAGCTGGTCGTACCATGACATCCTGATTACAATCACTGAGTCTTCTTTCTTCTAAAATGATGGCTGCACCTTCTGCCTGATGGACAAAGATACAGAACACTGTGATTACCTCATGAATATCTAATGAGGTAGGTAGTGGTTTCCATTAAAACACTCTCTTATATCTTCAGAATTGCTAGTAATTCTGTGTAACCACTCTTGTTTGTTGCAGACATCACAAACTTACAAAATAAGGATGAAGAGGCTGGTTAAATCCAGATCCTGCTCTCAAGATAATTAGTAAACTGCACCTGTCTGGGCATTGCCATGGCAGCATGTACCCCTCAACCACAGCTGGTGGAGGTTCCTCTAGTATGTTGCCAACTTACCTCACTGCAAATCCAGGACCACCAGAACAATTATGGCCTTTCACTGATTTAAATGAACCTAGTTACAAAAAGAAAGAGTCCACAATCTGATTGGAAGTACAAATGACTAACATGATGAAAAAACAAATTTAAGAAACCATGAAGTCTATGTTTGATAAGGGCGTTTCTTGCAACTGCCAAAGCTGAAAGTGCTGATGGTGTGGCTGGAAGTACCACTCTGCCACAAACTGATTAGTGCAAATTATGGGGGCTTAGACTGCAGATTTTTCTGATAAATATAAGAACTTGAGACTTCAGCCTTAATCAATGGGAAGACAATTATTGCTATTGCACAATATTTGGATATGGTGACAATGATCATACAGGTAGGCCATCCACATAAGAAGGAGCAAGTTAAACTCATTTACTCAAGAATGTGCTGAAGCCAGAGGTCATTATCAACACCTTTCCAGCTTACCTGCCATTACAGCTAATTAAAGACAGTGCCCCCACTACCTGGGCTAAGAGCAGTGATTAGTAAAGGGGAGAAAAATTAAGTTGTTACAGTATGGAAGGGACAGTTATAGGAGAAGCTACAAATTCCTGGATATTTCCCCTGCAAGGTGGCATCCCTCATCAGGAGACAGACTTTCTGTGGGATTTGTCAACACTGAGGTCACAGGGTTTAGTAGTGTGACCCTTACACTAGGCGTGGTTTTTGCAACAGATATCATGACTCATCTCCGCTCAAAATGGTGCAGACAATCTTGAACATGGGAAAAGGGTCCCTCCTAGATGTGTCATATGAGGAGGTAACCATAATACTTGGACACTTGCTGGCCCTAAGCAACCAGGTTCGGTTCACATTCAAACATAAATAAAATAAATTAGTAAATAGTAACAGTGTGTTTTGACTACTCTTTCTCCCGTACACATGAAGGGGGAAATCTGAATGGTTGAACTGGGTGCAGGGGGAAATGGCTGAAAAAAGTTTGGGAACCTCTGATCTAGATTAACTGGAGACCCAATTGGAAAACCTGAAAATTCAATTCCATGAGCATGTTGGAACACTCAAGGTCCAAATGGAGAAAATGAAAGAATGATTTGTAAATGTGGAGACATTTCTCTTTAACATTTATAGTGCAGCGCATAATCTGGTCATCATAGGGCCTGTAAGGGACATGAATACCTAGTTGGTTCACAGTGATGTAGGGCCTCAGTTCTCTAATGGTTCAGGTAATAACTGTAAATATGGTATTTCTAACAATGGATCAGGATAATACTTTGGGTACTATTGGTAATGTACTTTTAAAGGTCTTTACATGATTGTTAACATACAGTATTAGGAAAACATGGATTGTGCTCTTTCAATATGCTAGAACACAATGCTCATAACATAATTTTTCAGGAGACCATACAGGTTGATGGTAATCTTAAAATTACAGGCTATAACATAATCTGTGTAGAATGGAGGGAGACTCAGCATGGTGTGATAACCCAAATCAAGGGAAACAAATATCTAAGTGGTAGGGAATAACATAGTGTATCTGGGAAATATGTTGCATGCTTAAAAGTTTTCATATGGAAATGTCAAAATGAGAGATGTGTATAATGTATGTGCTTACCCATTTTCCATTCTTGAACCACATGAGTTTACAGATTATGAGGATAATAAGGTTAAGCTTACAGCGCATCATTTAATGCATACCATCTGGAGTTATTACTACATGATTCCCATGATAGTAGAGGCAAATATCTGATAAGAATGTAAATATCTAATAATGATATGATCAAATTAATGTGTCATACACTACCAAGTCGAAGTAAAGGAGGGAGACTTCACCTTGTGTTTATGGGGAATGGTGAGGAAGCTGAGGTAGATGCTTAACCTTTGTAGCATTTGATTAGTAACCACAAAGCCTTGGAAATTTGTCTGAAATACCAGGTGGACTATGTTCCAAGGGTGCAGAGAGGAAGGTATGTCCTAAAGTTGGAAAACAGTGCCAAATTCATTGGATATATGAACAGCTGGTTTAGGGATTATATAATCATGGTTTGAATCTTTTCATAATGATCTAGATGGGATGATACACAACTTCTTAGAGAAACTGTTGTGGCTAAGACATGGGGTAGTAACTTCTAAAGAAGAATGTGGAACTACAATTCATTAATCAAACAGACCACTTTCATTCTTTGTCAATTAGTTAAAGAATATAGAATTGGTAAGGCTCCTAAAGAATTAAAAAACTTGCAAGTTGAAGGGAGTTTTGGGATGGCTTTATTCAGCACATGACAGATGACTCAAGGCAGGAGTTTATTGAGGGTACAAGTTATCGAATGTCTAAATCTGAAATGTTGAGAAAAATAATATAAAGTGCAGGGAGGTAAAATAACATTCATTCACATTATAATTCCAAATATCTCTGATGCCAGTTCCCTCCAGGAACTCCCATCAAGGGGAGTAGCAACAGCAAAAGAGTCTCCACTTATCCCTGTCCTTGCATGTCTCCCTAGCACACACCATTCCATGCATTTCTCCACCATTTCTTTCCCTCCAGAGCTCTTCTACCAAATTTTTCTAATGCTACAAATGATCTTCCTCTCACATCAACCCCATAAATCATACTATTATATACTTACCTTATGACCTCCCCATCTTGCATTCTATCTAGATGCCCAAACCAACGCAAAATATTATGTTTCTTTCACTTTAACACTCTACAATTCATTCCCGTCATTCCCTGCCATACAAAATCTCTCATATATCTCCCCATTTCTTTCATAGTTCCATCTACTCATACCACATGCTCCTTTCACATATCCCATTTCCACAGCCTAAATTCTTGACCTTTGTGACTCATCTCATGTCCATGTTTCAGTTGCAGATATCAGGGTCAGGAGCACAATGCAATCCCTTAATCTTTTTTTCACTTCCATACTTTCACCTTTACCCATCACCATTTCACTAAAGGACCAAACAACTCTTCTACCCTGTATGGTCCTCTCCCTTATCTCTCCTTTCGTATCAAAAAACTTACCCAAGGTAGCTCCTAATTACTTAAATTCTAATCACCTCTTCAGCCTTTCTCCCACTATATCTATAACACAGTTTAGTGCACTATCTTCTCCCAATCTAAAGGGCTTACCAAAATCTATACTTTCAGTCTATTTCCTTTCAAACACCATTACTTTACCTTTACTTACATCTACCTTCAATTGCCTATGCTTATATGCAACAAAAAAGACACCTACTACCTCCTGCAACTCCACTCGCAACAAACAACACAGTGTAATCTGCAAACAGGCTTGTCACTAACCACCATACCTCACATCACACTCTATCTCTATACCCATTTTCCCTAGTTTTGCTTTCACCTCTCTTATCACTCTATCCATATATATGTTAAAAACCATGGTAAAATCACACAGCCCTGCCTCATACCCACATGTATACCTAAACTTTTGCTCAACTCCCCATCCACTCTTACAAATGCATTCGTTCCTTTATATAAACCTTTAACATCATCCAATAGTTGTCTCCTTCCCTATATACCCTTGACACATCCTATGAAGCAATCCACTCAACTCTTTCATATGCTTTCTCCAGGTCCATAATAGTGGGTCACAGCTTCTTACCTTTCTCTAAATACTTTACCACAGTCATTTTCACAACAAAAATCTGATCCACACATTGCCTACCTTTCCTTAAACCCCATTTCTATTCATTTTTTCTGCATTCAGTCACTTTCATCACTCTGTCAGTACTCTTGCATACACTTTAACTGGTATCCTCAGCAGAATTATTCCCTTATAACTGCTACTTACATCCTTAGCACCTTTTCCGTTGAATAAAGGAACAATGCTAGCTTTCACCCAATCTTCAGGCACAACCTTCTGCTTCCATGCTATTTTACATATCAAATGCATCCACTCTATAACACTTTCTCCTCCATACTTAACATATCAGCCATTTTCCCATCCATTCCAGGTGCCTTTCCTACCTTCAACCTCATTACTGCCCTTTTTACCTCAATTCTTACTATAGGCCCCTTCACTTGTATACCTTTCCTTCTATCCTCCATACCCATTCACGTAACAACCTGCTGCTGATCAACTAGCTGACAAATGGGACAAGGAAGTAGTCCTGATTCCTTACGCAAAGTGATGTTATGCAGAAAAAATTTTTACTAGAATCAACAAGAAAAATGATTGACACTGCATAACATATTAGGTTTAAGGCACCTTTTGAGATCAGCACAAGGGACTTAAAAAGAACCATTAAAAAATTTAAGAATACGTCCTCAGGGAAGGATAGGATAATTTACTTTGTAACTGATGCTCTAATTGATGTTGAGGGAAAGCCCTTAACAGTACTGTATAACATGTCATGATGAGCATGAATATAGCATGCATTCTGGAAGAAAGCAGTGGTCATGCCCATACTAAAGGGAAAGAAAGGAGAGATTACAAGCTATTCAGTCTTGCTTCCTGTTTGTGTAGGCTGCTGGAGAAGGTATTTCTAAAGAGGCTGTTGGAAGCTATGAATATGAATATGACTACTTTATTTGTTGGAAGCTATGAATATGAATATGACTACTTTATTTGAGAAAGAAACACAAAATACCACAGCTAATTTTTTGACATATGATGCATACAAATTCTCCATCTGCTTCAAGCATTCAATAAAACTAACAGCCTGGTCATTCTAAAGGTGTCAGCTAAGAGAGGAGAAGGGTGATGTTTCTTGTAATGGAGGGAGAGTTATCTGAGAAAACTGCAAGTGTGCATTTTCAGGGAAACTACACGAGAAAATAGGATGTAAAATCAGGAACTCCATAGGGAGGGGTACTTCGTCCTTCCTTTATTAATGTTAATATAAATGTCATTGTAGATCAGATCTACCACCATATGATGTAGGTTACGATTAAGAAATGTAAGGTTGTGGGAATGATGATATCCAGTGAGAAAACTAAAGCCATGTTTCATGGGAGAAAGCTGCCTGATGAGATGCTATAGGTTGGTGATTATAAATTAGCTGTAGTAAGAGAGCTTGGGTATTTGGGTATAATATTTGATCAAGAGAGGATAAAGCATAATGAGGTAAACTACATTAAGGCAGAGTCAGAGAAACAGTGCATGGCTTTAAAGCATATCTACTGGTTCCTCCACATATCATAAAGGATTTACTCTTATATAGTGTGTCAATCAAGTCATTAGTTGGTCATGCATTTCACGTTTTGGCTACAGTTAGGAAATCCAAAGAACAGACCATAGAAGAAATTCAGAATAATGCCCTTAGGATAAATCTTAATGCCCCCAGATGAACTGCTAACGAGAATTTAACGAGAGAAACTTGGGAATGTGATCAAGCAAAGTGATATTAGGGTGTAAAATACTTAGAGAAAAGAGGTTTGATGATACCGTGTATGACAGATCAATCAGTAAACTGGAAACAGGCAGATCCAAAGGGATATAGACTATGACTGTTGTATCCCTTGTATGAGATTGTAGCACTGAGGGTGATCTATGGAGTAATGCTTTCCCATCTGGGGTGGTTCTAGCTCTGCCTCCTTACTTGACAGAGCTGATACTCGTGAGACTTATGAACTCTCCCAGGCTAACTTCAAAACTTGACCCACTTGCACTACACTGCAACAATCGGTTCACTTTTGCCCTTCTATACACATCATTTTGGTTTCTGCTTCCATTAACTGGTTATTTGTGTGTCCCATCCACTAGCTTGACCAGGCAATACTCAACAAGCTGTTGTTTTCATGATTACAGTGTGGCCGGTGGCAAGCCAAGGGTGGGCTGTTTTGATAACTGTTTCTATCCATACACCTCAAAAAGATTTGGGATTCTCTAACCTCTCATGTCTTTCCCAATAACTTTGACCCAGCACATTTTAAAATACAGGTTTTCCACTTCCTCCAGATTTCATAAATATTTTCCCTTGTCTCTTCTTTTTCCCTTTCATTAACCTAGCTATATTTCAATTAAAGCCCAGCCTTGATGTGGACTTTTGTCTGTGACTGGAGCCTCCAATGTAAAAAAATAAATATATATATTGATTGTTTTATTGACAGACATAAGAATTAATGCTGAAAGTGAGCAGACAAAGATTATTGCACTTGAAAAGATTTATGTACAATGAAAGGAAGATGATGTTTGTTTTCCTGATGGTAGTGTTTATGATAATGTGAGAAGTGGAATGAGATTTCTGACAAGGAGTAATGGGTTCTGGAATAAGAAATGTAATGGACTTAGTGATGGAGTTTCTTCAACACAGCCAAAACTAGTTACTATACTATTAATGGGACTTTAAAGGAAGAAAAGGAGATGAATTCCAAAAATGATGGTAGCAAGTGACTCTATTTATGTTCTTAACGAACTTATAAGAAAGGATATCATGGATTATTATATGTTTACTCAGGATTTAGGTTACTAGAAAACAGGGGAAGACACATTTTATTCCCCTGGGTGCCTGCACATGTTAGGCTCATTGGAAATTAAGTGAATAAGACAATGGTAAAAGATGGATGTATGAGGATTGAGGCTGCGTTTCACATTCCTGAACATTCTTTTCTTCCTTTCACACTTGTTCACTTCTCCTCATGTCAGCGAGGTAGTGCCAGGAACAGATGAAGAAAAAAGATCTAATTTACCCACATCCTACCTCTAGATGTTATGTGTATTGCACCAAAACTGCAGCCCCCTAACCATAAGCAGGCCCCAAAATCCTTTCCAAGGCTTCCCCTGGCTGCTTTATATGCCTTGGTTCAGTCCACTGACAGCATGTTATCCCCTGCATACCAAATCACTCCAATTAATTCTATCCCATGCATGTTTTTCACTCTCCTGCATGTTCAGGCCCTGAGCACTCCAAAGTTTTTTCCTCCATCCTTCCATCTCCAATTTGGTCTCCCCCTTTTCCTTAACCCCTCCATTTCTGACACATGTATCCTCTTTGTCAATCTTTCTACATCAATTTTCTCCATATGTCCAAAACTAATTCAGTACATCCTCTTCAGCTCTCTCAACCATACTCCTTCTATTACCATAACTATTTCTTACCGTCATTAGTTACTCGAATAATCTTTCTCACATCACAGATTGTCCTAATGCATGTAATTTCCAACACATACACCATCCTTCTTACATTCTTACCGAAAGCCCATACTTTGCATCCACACAACATCATTGGGACTACTATACCTTTAAACATACCCATTTTCACCCTCACAGATAGTGACCTCTCTTTCCACACATTCCTCACTGCTCCCAGAACCTTCGCTCCTTTACCAAACAAATGACTGACCTCCACTTCCATGGCACCATCTGCTGCCATGTCCATTCCCAGGAATCTAAAACACTCCCCTTCCTCTAATTTTTACCCATTTAAACTTACACCCTAACTACCCTGTTTCTCTGCACTGCTAAACCTTGCTTTTATACACATTTACTCTCAACTTCCTCCTTTCATGCATTCTCCCACACTCAGACAGCAACTTCTGCAGTTTCTTACTTGAATCTGTCACCAATGCTGTGTCCTCAACAAATAACTGACTCACTTCCCATGCCTCCCCATTCCCTACATATTGCTTACCTGCCCCTCTCTCCAAATCTTCTGCATTTACCTCCCTCATTGCCCCACTTCCTTTTACTTACAATTACTTTCAGCTTCCTGCTTTCAAACACTCTCCCAAACTCAGCCACCTACTTTGGCAGTTTCTCACTCGAACCTACCACCACTGCTGTCAACCACAAACAACTGAATCAGTTCCTAGGCACCCCTCATTCCCTACACATTGCATACCTGCCCCTTCCCCCAAGACTCTTGCATTTACCTCTCTTATCAACCCATCAATAAACAAATCAAACAGCCATGGTGATACCACACACCATTACCGCAGACCTATTTTGACGTGGAACCACTCATCTCTTCTCTACCTACTTGCACACAAACCTTATTTGCTTGATAAAAACTCCTCACTGCTTCTAATAGCTTTCCTTCCATGCTATATAACCGTAACACCAACCACAAAGCATCTCCATCAACCATGTCACATACTTTCTCCAGATTCATAAATGCCACATACAAATCCTACTATTTTTCTACATTTTTCTTACATAACACATTCTTCAGGGCAAACAACTGATCCACACATCCTTTACCACTCCTAAAACCACACTGTTCCTTCCCAGTCGGATGTTATGTGCATGCCACCCCCCTCCCAATCACCACTCTTCCAGGAAACTTTCCAGGTACACTACACAAACTATAATTCAAGCACTCACCTTTGTCCTAGTCTTTATGCAGGTGCACTATTTATGCATTCACCAATCCCCAGGCAACTCACCATGATCCTTACATAAAGTGTAAACTCTAAATAACCAAAAAACAACACAGTCACTCACTTTCTTGAGAAATTTAACTGCAGTACCATTAATTCCAGCTGCCTTGCAACATTTCATCTCACACAAGGCTTTCCGCACCTCTTCTCTCTTCAACAAACCACTTTCCATGACTCTCTTGCTATGCATTCCTCCCTGACGCAAACACCCTACATCTACCACCCTATCATCAAGCACATTCAACAATCCTTCTGAGAAGTCATTCCTTATCTTTTTCACCTTGTCACTGTCTGTAACCAGTTCCCCATTTGCCTCCTTCATTGACATTCTCACATGTTCTCTTGTTTTTCTCACACCATCAACCTCCTTCCAAAACATCTTATTCTCATTAGAATTTGCTGATATTTGCTTACCCCAGCTCTCAATTGTCAAAAGGAAGTTTCCAGAGTGTGAGCTATAGGAGAGAGAGGATATGAAAGACAACAGTATGCATATAAAGTGGTATGATGAAATATGCTGGAGTGTTGGACACTATACATATGGCAAGAATAGGTGTAACAATATTAATAAGATACAAGAGTGCCCGAGAATGTGAAGTATGCTTTAAGAAAGATAAAAAATGTAAGAAGTGTTTCACAGGGGAAAAGGATACCCTTAAGCATTATATTCAAGACTGCAGCATACTATCTAGGTTTAGACTGAGAGGGGATAATATGATCAATAAAGCAGTCAGGTTTTTAAAATGCATAATCAGGTTGTAAAAGTCTGGAGATAATGAGTATAGTATATTATTAATAAATTCTTACAAAAGGGGTCCTGTTTCTCTTGAGAATAAAATTTTGAATGTTGACATTCTGAACTCTTTCTTTTCTCAGAGAAATTCCATCATACAATTCTATAGCTTCCAGTGATCAAATAATAATCATGCCTTCTTTCTGATTTCTTCTTTATCAGGTGTATGATCTTCTAAGTTAAAAATAAGCTGTGTATTACTTCTATCAGCACCCTCCTTTACAAATCTTTCTAATCTTTGTGCCACCCATATCTCTGCTAGATCATTTGAGATGAATTTTCTACCTTGATGTTTCTGACTTTCTCTAATATCTCCCTTTTAGCTAACAGGCACTGATCCTATATACTTTGCATTTTACTAACCATTTCATCAATCAGGCCACAAACCTTCTTTATTACTCCATCTCTAATAGCGTAAATTATTCTCTATACATCTTCACTTAATTTCCTGTTTGTATATCCTCTGGTCCCTGTTCCACTACACTAAACTTTATGTAATTAATCAGGCACCTGTAACTGCTCCTTCTGCACTTACCTACTGTCTATTTTCAACAGATTTTGTATAAGTTTGTCATTTTCTTACATTTCTCCCTAGGATATCTAGAAAAAAACGCTTCTGACCTTTTTTGCTTATCACTGAAGTCACCTTTGCCTCTTTTGAATCCCATCATTTACTTTGAATCTATGTTCATGCCCATGTACTACATCATTCAAAACCCTATATTTTGATTCCTTAGTTAGTTTACTTCCTCCTGTAACTATGCTGCTTCCTGATCCTGAGTTTTAAATATCTCAAATAATAACTCCATGCTTTTGTTCCGTGGTGATTCATCTTTCATTCGTCCTTGCTTTTTCCTCAAGGATCTAGTCACACGTGCCTGATCTTGATACTTCCCTTTATTTGAACCTATTTCTGTTTAGAAGTCAAAATATAAAAGTGAAATATATATATATATATATTTGATTTATCCCTGGAGATAGGGGAGAAAGAATACTTCCCACGTATTCCCTGCGTGTCGTAAAAGGCGACTAAAAGGGGAGGG
>JAYMFT010036484.1:0-15780 GCA_038088735.1 Panulirus argus | reverse complement strand
ATATATATATATATAGATATATATATATATATATATATATATATATATATATATATATATATATATATACTTAATGAACAGGCCCATCGCATTTCATTAAGCGTGCTCGTATGTCATTTGTGGAGCCTACAGGAGGTATAGCCCTTATGGTTTAATCATGCAAAACTCTTAAGTCATCACTGTAGAACACTTCAAGAACGAGAATCAGAAACTTCTCTTTTAGAAATATACCCAGCCATCTGCTCGTCACATGTAAGGGCATCACATCATTTTAGTAGTCAACTAATTGCACCTTCAAGTTTTAAGATTGTGAAAAGGATCATCACCGTACTAAAGCAAATTCAACATTTTCATTTGAGATCAGCGATGATGGATGTCAACAAAATATACCTAGTGACAGTACTAGGATCCCGATTCCTCAATCAAGGAATAAAGTTTTGAAACTTTACTAAATACACATTTTCTCTGAATGAGGTAATTAAAGAAGAAAACGTACTTTAAATTAGGGTGTCTTAGATAAATGTGAAGACCGCTGGTGTGACGTCGCATCTCATTCAGTCTTCCCTTGTCACACTGTAACACAGGTTTGTTTAAACTTTTCTAGCTCATTGGCTATTCATTTAATTAGTCTCAATCCATACAACCCCACATTAGAAAAATGTTACTAATAGTGAGGTAAAGGAATGGATGAATGCCGAAAATATTTCTATAAATTCGCACTCTATTGTGGAACAAAAAGATGTCAAATGATGATGTAATATTCAACCAATCAGATTTTCAGATTGTTTGTAAGGAAGGTACGTCATCTCCAGCCACTTATAATGAAATGAAATAGTGATGTTATAATTCTTTTGAATTGACCTGTTCAAAATAGTTCATACCGCTCTAAATCCTTTTTGAACATTGATCAGAGTAATTTTTCCTTATCGGAGGAGACAAAATCATAAAAGCTGGATGTGAAATAATAGTATACGCCCAGAGACATCCCATACATTCCCCGGAGAGATTCCATGTACCCTGGAGGTATGCATGAACCATCTATTCGACAATCTTACTGTCACAGATGAGCTGGTCTCCTCGACTCACAGTTTCCCGTAATGCCAATACTATAGTTGTCTCTCGCACTAACAAAGTAACTCTCTTTGGGTCTTTTTCTTTCCAATTAAACCGTGAATGAATTCACCTTTACCTCATACCCCCAGATGCGCCTCTGCCTAGGTCTGAGCCCTTCCATGTAATCTAAATGCATTTCTCTCTTTGGACTAAGCAAGGCGTATCGACCAAAAGACATCCATTCTCATGCTTTGAATGGTTATGTGCCCTTGAAGTCGCACCTGTGCTTACTTCTCTTCCGCTAATGTTGGCAAACAAAAACCTTTTCTTTTTTCTTAACATTCATTGGTACAACCTGTGCCAGGGGGTGACTGTTCTAACCCTTCCAGCTGTCGTCTAAACCACGGTAAGTACTTAGACGGCTTAAGTGAAAAATAGAAATGAAAGCCAAGAAACAAAAGATGAAGACTGCAAAAACAGGGTCTCTACGAAGAGAGACAGTAATTAGGCGCTCTAAAAGTCCTCTCCATAGATTATCTTATAGAAGATTTATGAAAATTTGGTCATCAAGGAGATTCAGTGAGATTAAATTGCTCATTGTTTGTGGGAATAAAGTAATCCTATATCATGTTGCCCAATCACGTGGGACTGTAAAGGAAAAATCTTTAATCATTCATATGCTTATGTACGATAATCAGTTTCATCTAGACTAAATACCTGATCGTTGACACGAGCTCAAAGTGACACGATATCTGATATTATTATTTTTCGAACAGACATTCATTTCGTGTCAGAATATTCTACAGCTATGCACTAATTTTAGTAAACACTGCACACGTACCATATAGTATTTTGATTTATTTTAGTTTCATTTTGTTATACCTTGCTTTACCTTGAATTTTGTGGTTTGTATTAATAGCGTCTACATTCTTGGTTTACGAGCTCAAATACTTAAAATTATTCATAATGGATTTAGTAGCACTTTTAACCTAAATTATGATACTATATATATATTGTGCAATATTTGTAACTATTATAAATCTATGTGTTTTCAACTTATCTTAAAGAATTTTGAATTGGTTTCGTATCTGCTTTATGCATAAACAAAAATGGCGGACGTTGACAAGTGGATAGAGATTGCAAAAGAGTGCAAGTATTTGCCGGAAAGTGACCTTAAGGTTAGTCGACTTTAAGTTTGTCGTCACATTATCAATAGAAATGACGAGAGAGGATTCAAGTGAAAATATCATTCGAGGCTTTAGGGAAGAAACAGCTTGAAGACGATATGGCCTGCTATAGACGGAACTTGTGCAGCACAGAATTCAGATTTGGTGGTTGAGGAAAATACGAAAAGTCATTCGTAAGGAGAATTGTGATGAGAAGGAAAGTGATGTTAGTGGCACTAGATTACACTGAAAGAAAGACCTCATAGGTCGGTATGGTGTGGCAAGCTGCATCCTTGACTGTGAACTAATGTGGCTGTAGCGAGGAGCCAGATAAGTTTTAGAGTATATAGTATTCGTCCACATACGCTTTTCTCTAGTTCATGGGATTTCGTTTTTGGTTATCTAATTCTTAAGGATTCAAATCATGTGGAATTATATCTTGAGAGTTGTTTGACTGGGTTTGATATACATTTCGACTAAAGAAATGATCAGTAATATTCATCTTAACGGCCAAGGAGGGTAAATGTGTTTCCTCTAGATTTTGTCGATTTTTTACTTTACAGTTGTATTACCGACATTTACATTACATATCCCCACGTTTAACCTGTTATACATATCTCACGACTATTGCTTTATTTGATATCGTTTGATAAGATACACTGCATTGTTAGTTGCCCCACAGCTGTTGCTGTATTCTCAAAACGCTTCTCAAGGATTTCAGAACAAAACCATTTAATATGTAAAACTACTTTTGTGGTGAGGGAACTGAAGTTTAATGAGAATTTTTAACACCTGAAATATTTGGATGTCATACATAAAGTACTTTGGTAATTGTGAATGTGACTGGTGTTTTGTGCATAATTATGAAATTCGTTGGTAATTCTTATCTTCAGCAGTGTAGCAAATTTAACTTCTGAAATTACCTAATCAGTACTTTACATTGGAGATGCATAACATGAAAATGCACTTGTGGAATCGCTGTGTGGTGGAACCTATCTTACCATAGGAGTCATTGGGGAGAGGGAAGATATACATTCCAAGGAGATATTCCTTAATCTGATTTTCACCAAATTACAAATAAAATGCTAGGAAATGCATGTTATAAAACAGTTGCTATATTGATCATAATTTATAGATAAGAAATACAGCGTGAAATATTCTTTTAAGTAAAAATATAGTATAGTAAGTACAGGTTTGTTACATGGATTCTTCTCTTCACTTAAGATACTAAACATTTACTGCATGTTCTCCATTATGTAACTCCTTGGTATAGATTACCTTTTCTGTACCTACATTATTTTATCTTGGAGAGACTGCCTGTTTATCTGCATTCTCACAAAATATTCTCTGATGTAGTGGGTAAGCCAGGAGCTGTGGTAATATCAGTGGCACCTTGACTAGCATCAGAAAAACTCATGAAAATTTTTATCTTTAAGCACAAGACTCACTTAGGCACTTTCTTCACATAGTTGTAGAGGGTTTGAGAAGGTTATACATAGTATTACATTGTATGACTGTGGGCTTTATGACCATCGTAAGTCATGTACACAGGACTGGCTGCCTTGATAGAGGTTGCACATGCTCACGCTTGTTCATCATAGCTTAGTCTTTGAAACTATTTATTCTATATTTTTGTGTCTAATTGATTTTCTTTGTACGCTGCATAAGTGAAGCACTATATAATGAGGTGCCTGTTAGCAGTAATTAGGTGTATTCATGAAAATCATGTCTATATTCATTATTCTTGCAGAAGTATGTTGAAACTGCAGCATTTGTGTTAAACAAGGTGTGTTAAAAGAGTGGTAAGTTCTCCCAAAGTATATACAACAATAAGGGTTTTTCATCAAGGGAAAATAAGGGGTTAGATTCCATTGTAGTGCTGCCGTTACCTTTTTAATAGAATTAGACAAAACTGGCATCACTGCAGGTGAATTATAAGTTTAGCCTGGCATCAAAACTAGCTTTAGATTATGACTAATTACAGTATGTGTTGGATTCATAATGTTACATTTTGTGATTTGAGAAATATCCATGGAAGGCTGTTTTATCTTCTCTTTTGGGTTTTAGTAGTGAGGAGGGTTATGAAGGACATGGAAATTGCAGGGTAAAATAGATAAAAAGGGGTTAATTTGATTTAAAAGATATTTATATACTTCAGATTACCATGTGTATTACTTATGATTATATCACGTAAATGATGGTAGAGTGCATAATACCATCAAAGAAAAACAATTTCACTTACAAATATTTTATGTTTCATGTTGTTTATCCCCACAATATGTGAACTTAGTACAAAAAATATGGTGTATAAACTTTAAAACAAATAATTTTTTTAAGTTCCAAGAAAAAACAGGATATTTGAATCTCTTTTAATAAAGCTAGTTCTTTTGTGTCATGTTTGTAAGCACACAAGTTTTTCTTTACCTTTTTTTTAGATGATGCATTAGATTTTAAACAAAGCTAGGATAACTCTGTATTGTTGGGATGAAATTATGAGTGAAAAGAAAAATATGCAAACCAAGAAGATAAGATGCTAGTTTAAAATTTTTTTAACAATTGCATTTGATATTTGAGCAAATCTTGCCACTAATATATATATATACACTAAACCCCTTTTCTAATGGACCTTGATATATTGGTATTTGATTACTAACAGATCCCTTGGATCCCAGTGGACTAAGTTTAGGATCTGTTGGAAATTTTCTTGTCAGTTGAATTGCATTTGCTGTTTGGGATACAATGGAGTAGTCCGTTAGCTCTTCACCACAGTCCAGGACACTGGGCATCACGAAAACAAGTGACAGCCAGTTGGCCATCAACTCACTGCATTTTTTTTTTTTTTTTTTTATTTATTTTACTAACATACAAGGTTTTCTCTGCACACATACATATAGTTTTAAATTGATTATCTGTAGTATAATGGTGCAGTATTATCTTTTTTGCCTTTACACTTGCAATGCCTCCAGTCAGAGAAAAGCTCTGCTCGCTCAACACTTAAACAGACTCATACCCTGTGTTTTCACCCACTGTTTTTGGAAAAGTCTTGGATTCAGATGGTATGACAAATGGTAGCATTAGGTAAATTGCTTAGATATTAAAGGAAAATAGGCATTTCTAGAAGTTACAGGCAAGTTTTCTTATCTTACAGCATCATTTGGTTTGTATAATGACATAAGAACCAAATGAAGCTATAAAAAATTCAAACTAGCACAAGGAGCTTTTTCTTTTTTCCAGCTGTCTGCAGGACTGTTACTATTCTAATGCTCTCACAGAGTGTGAGGACATTAGAAAATGTCAGGACACCTTAGAAATCCTCCATGTTTATTTGTTTACTAGATTTGAACATAATGTAACAAAAGCATTTCCTTCAGCTATGTATTTTGAATGGTGGTAGCCCACAATCCCCTCTACTTCAAAGCCCTGCCAAAATAATGAAAAGCAATATAAAATGTATACCTCCAAAAGAATTCATTGGTACCAATGTCATTAAATTCTTATTTTAACCTGTTTTCTTAGTTCATTGATGGGTTGGAGCACAATGTGATTATTCAGATCCTGTCATTTTCAATTTTTCCCCTCTGAAAGGCAAATTGAGGCTACCTGCTCTTCGGACTGTTTCTGAGCTTCTGGTGGCTGTTTTGCAGACCATATGGAGGAGTTAATAGTTATTAGTTATTATTGTTATCTTACATTCCTCTCTTGTTGAAAAAACTTTGCTTACCTGACTGTGATTAATGTGCTTGTTTGGGGAATTTTGAGATGGTCTGCCTTCACTGTTGGGCAAGAGGAGGGTATCAATGTATGAGCAGGCAGCTGATCAGAACAGGGGTTATGGGAGAAGCTAATGATGCAACCACAGTTTGGTTGTTTTTTTGGGTTTATTCTGCCATAAACTTCACTGGAACTAGGGGGTGGTGGTTGCTGCCAACCCCCTGGAGAGAAAATTTTTAACTGTCAAGACTTCCTTTTTTTTTTTTAGCCTCGTGCTTCTTAGGTGCAATGTATGATTAACTTATGGTAAGCTAAACTACATACAGGTATACCACAAATAATTCCCTTAATAGATTTAAAGGTAAGGAAAACAATAGTCTTGTAAGGCTGTAAAATTTGGTGACAGATTACAGGAAAATGTGTAAGATTTGAGCATTAGTGCAGTACATACAAGGGAGATTTGGGAGTGTAAAGGTCAAGAAACTTTTTTTAATACTGAGGTTAAAGTTGACTTTATTTTTTGACTGCAGTATCCTTTGCCTAAGAATTAATGCTTTGTTTATAGTGCATAACACAAGCAGTAGGTATCCTACTGCAGCTCAGGAGTACCACGTTTTAAGGAACATTTGCAAAGTGAATATCAAAATGACTTTTAATTGGGCAGTGGGCACTCCATTTTTAAACAAGATGAGGAGAGAGATTTCAGTTGATGGTATTTATATTTTTAGAGTATCACAGGCCTATATTAATTAAATTAATAAGGTAAGAATAAAGTTTTTTGATTAGTGTTTCTTTGAAAGTTGGATTATCGAGTTTGGTTGGAACTTGTAATATTAGTGACAGTGGAACAATACAGGGAGAAAAATATTTTTTTAATATTTTTAGTAATGGGATTATACTTATTTTAACCTTCATTTATGCTATAAATCATGTTCTTGCAGAAATTGTGTGAGACAGTATGTGAATTGTTATTAGAAGAAGGAAACATCCAGCCAGTGTCATGTCCAGTAACTGTGTGTGGGGACATACATGGACAGGTGAGTTTGTTTCAGCAATGTCTTAAGTTGCTTTACCTTGGAAGAAGGGCAGTCTTTATTGTACAGTAGTGCACTCGACATTAGATTATAAGGTGTTAGTGTGAACGTTTTACATGGACAGATGTACCTCAACAGATACTACTTTAACACTGCTTTGTAATAATGCTTTTTCTCCTTTTTTTTTTTTTTTTAAGAAAGAAAATGAAATGAAAATGTTAATGTGTTGAAGCTATAACGGAAAACAGTTCACATGTGCAGATGTAGGTTATAAAGTTTGGGGTTAGTAAAGCGTCTGTCAGTGAATGCTAACAGATGCTGGTTATCTTATGCTGCTCTAACCACAGTTATTGTGTACATGCTTGCATTTTTGTTAACTGGGGAAGTACCAATGCACCATAGTTCAGGTTCCTGTTTCTGGCAGTGAGCCTAGACTATGCTCACCTAACCTAACCAGATTTTTGGGGTTGGGTATCGTTTAACATTGTTTTCTTGAATGATGTTAAATTGTATTGGTACCGAACTGGGTTTACTAACCCCACATTTCACTTCTTAGTTGTTGGTTGATGGAGCATCTGTACCCCGGTCCGGATGCATCTCACCAATGATGAGAATGTTGGAAGGTTGGTTAGTAAAAACAAATGTATAGCTAGAAAAATATGCCAGGCCGCATAGGGTGCCTTTTCTGTTTTCTCAGAAAGGTATTTTTGTTGGCAGACACTTACTTATGAAAATTTTTAAGCTGTATCATTAAAAGTTTCATTTACTCTAAGCAGATAATGATAGTTCCTTTGGCTTTTACTTTGAAGATAATAGCATGTGTCATGGGAAAAGGGAGAAAGAATACTGCCCATTTATCTCCTGTGTGTTACAGAACTTGACTAAGGGGGCCTAGAAGCCTTTCACCCCTGTATTACCTTCCATCTCTCATTTGCACTCTTTTACAACTCTTGCACCCTAATCTTGACCTTGTGTCACTTTCTCTTATACATCTCCCAGTCATTTCCTCTAAGTACCATCCATTCACCTTTCTTTACTCTTTCACTAGCAACTTTACTTTGTCATCCCACCACTCTCTACCCTTTCTAACCTGGCCAACTCCCACCTAATACATGCCACACTCATCTCTCGCACCCTTTGACATACACTCTTTTCTCTTTCACTAACAACACTACTTTGTCGTCCTGCTGCTCTCCACCCTTTCTAACATGGCCACCCCCACCTAATGCATGCCACACTCATCTCTGGCACATCCCAGCACTGCTTCCCTAAATACCCCCCCCATACATAACCCACTCTCCTAGCTTTGTTTACTCTCATCCTTTGACATGCTACAGTCATTCTCTCTTGGTGTTGCTGTACACGTCTGTTTTGCAAGCTCACTCACTTTCACCACCCAATCTTTACCCTATCCTCCAGAAATTAATTATCAGACATACTTCCAGCTGCCCTTCTCTTTACATTCACATCCAAAGGACTCTTTTGTGTGACTATCAGTAGGTAATCCAGCAATGCCTGATTGTAGTTTTTTTGTGTGACTATCAGTAGGTAATCCAGCAATGCCTGATTGTAGTTTTTCCTTCTCACATATGTAAACTTGTGTACGCCCCATTTTTAAAGCAGGTATTCCCAGTCACTGACTTTTTAAGCATGCTGCTCCACTAGCTGTTTACCATTTCTATTCATATTACTGAATACCCCCTTTCCCCTAAATTTCACCCTTAACTGCCACTAATACCTGTTATCTTGAATCAAAAGAGCTGAGATGCTCACTCACCAGCTCCAAAAAATTTGTCTTTGATCTTTCTTCTCATGGCCGGGTGCATAAGCACAAATAATCACTCAACTCTTATAATCCACTTTCATTTTTACCCACATTAACCTGAAGCTTACTTGCTTGCATTCTTTCACAGACACTCCCAAAACTCCTGATTTAACAGTAGTGCTACCCTTTCCTTAGCTTTTACCCTCACACCAATCCCTTACTTTATATATAAGACATTTCCAAACCATTCTTTCCCTTGAGCTTTGTTACACTTAGTCAGAACGTCCAGGTTCCTTTCTTCAAACATACCACCTCTCTCTCCTTTCATACATCCACACACATTGACACCCCAGCCTGAGCCTTCAAGGAGGATGAGCACTCCCTGCTTGGCTCCTTGTTCTTTAATGTCTTTTAGAAATTTAATTACAAGAAAGGGGATAGTTCAAGTTCCCTGCTTCCGCCTCATTTATCCCCCTGCGACACGCAGGGGATACGAAGGAAGAATTCTTTCATCCCTATCCGAGGGAGATATATATTGTGTGTGTATGTGGCTAGGAGGAGGAAGATCTATAACAATAAGCTTGAATAGAAAAGTTGAGGAAGGGGAATTTGAAGCCTAACTTCGTAAATGATTTAATGCTAAGAGGATCCAGAATTGTGCAGATAGAGTTTTAAGGAGGATATGGAGGAAGCTTAGGAATGTATTATTAGAGGCTGAATGGAGATGATCAGCAGTGTGTATGAAGTTTATGCAAAGAGGTACAACATGGCGAATGAATAAAAGAAAGTTTGTAAGAAGCTGAATGTGTTAGAAAAGAGTAGTGAAGGGAAAGCAAAGAATGTAGAATATGAAGTCCTGAACAGAAATTTTAAAAAAGTATAGTATACCTTAAAGCTTTGGAACTCTACCATTTTATGTCTTTCCCAATAACTGACCTGACACTTCAAAAGACGGGCTTTTCACTTCCTCTACAATTCGTAAATACTTTCCTTTGTTTCCTCTTTATTCCTTTCATTAGCCTTTCCATATTTCAACTAAGGACTGGCCATGATGTGGACTTTTACCATGAATGGAGCTTCCTGTGTAAATTAAAAAAAAAATAGTTCGAATAGAATGAAGAAAGATGAGGATCTTGGGGAAAAATAAGTGAAAACTTGGGAATACGTTTATGGATTTCATTACAGAAGTCTGGGAGATCGCTAATGATAAAAGTTGAATTGTATAATAGAGAATTTTAAAGAACAGATTGGAAGTGAGAATGAAAGAGATTTCTGTATTATGTCTGTAGGATTAGAGGTAGATAGAGGATTAGTATATGAGATTAAGACATTACAGAGGTGGAAGTAAGAACAGTATAGCTGATAAAAACTAGGACATTTAATCATAGTATGTAAGTATACTAATGACAGCTTTTACTGGATTACACAAAATTCATTGCAATCAAGCATATAAGATGATTATTTAACATTTAGTATTAGAACTGTTGATAATTGTACCTATGATGGTATTGATGTTTGTTGGTTCTTTTAATGTATCAGTGTACTTGGTATGGGCATGTAAAAGTATTGAAGGTAACAACTCATATTGACCTTTCTTGCAGTTCTATGACCTGGAAGAACTTTTTAGAACGGGAGGTCAAGTTCCAGACACTAATTACATCTTTATGGGTGACTTTGTTGACCGGGGATATTACAGTTTAGAAACGCTTACTCGACTCTTATCCCTTAAGGCAAAGTGGCCACACAAGATAACCTTACTGAGAGGGAACCATGAATCACGACAGATTACACAAGTGTATGGCTTTTATGGTAAGACTCAATTCTTCTAATCTCTTTTTATGTTTTTCATTTAGAGCAATGGGAATATTGGTGAAGGGGGCAAATAGGGAAATGGTATCAGGCAGTGATGAGGTGAAAAGGAAATGGGGCAAGTATTTTGAAGAATTGTTCCAAATGATTGGTTGTAGGGTATTTGAGGTGGTGAGGTATATGACATAAGGGAATCATGGGAAGTGGTTTAGTGAAAAACGAGGAGGCGAAAGCCTATGGTGAGATGAAATGCGGCAAGGCAGCTGAAAAGGATGGTATTGTAGTTGAATTTCCTGTTGATTGATGAAGTGCCTGAAGACTGGCAGAATGCATGTAGAGTGCCATTGTATAAAGGCAATGGGGGAAAGGGTGAGTGTTCAAATTACAGAGGTTTTGATTTGAATGTATTGGGTAAGCTATATGGACAGGTAGTGATTGAGAAGGTGGTTGAAAGCACCTAGCATCTGACTGGGGAGGAACAGTGTGGTTTCAGAGTGGCAGAGGATGTGTGGATCAGATGTTTGCTGTGAAGAATGTAGGAGAAATATTAAGAGAAACAGAAGGATTTGTTTGTTGCATTCATGGATCATGAGAAAATATATGATAGGGTTGGGAAAGATGATTTGTGGAACGTGCTATGAATATATGGTGTGGAAGCTAAGCTATAAAAAGTATGTGTGAGTGGATAGAGAAGAGGGTAAGTGGTTTCAGGTGAAGAGGGGTGTAGGATGTTAACATGGCTGAATTTTTTCATGGCTCAGTTATTGAGGTAGATGAATGCAGGGGTAGGGTGTTAAGATAGAGAGGAGCTGGTATGCAGCCTTCTGGGGTAGGGGGCCTGGGAGGTGAGTCACTTGTTAGCTGACAATGTGGTGCTTGTGGCACATTTTTGTCAAAAACTACAGGAGCTGGTTTCTGAGTTTGGTTGTGTGTATGAAAGCAGAAAGGAGAGTAAGTGTGAATAAAGGCTATTAGGTTTAGCAGAAAGTGAATGTTTTTTTTGGAGTGCAAGTTTAAATTGAGAGAACATGCAGGAAGAATTTTTTGATACCTGGGATTGGATGTAACAGCAAAGGGAACTGGGAGTTAAAGTGAGCCATAGGGTGTGAGGGTGCAAAGTTCTTGGATGCATTGAGAAATATGTGGAAAGGGAGGTCACTGTCTTTAAGGGTAAAGATGGGTATTCTTGATGGCCTAGTCATGTTGATGCTAATGGATGTGAGGTGTGGTCATTGACCAAAATGTAAAGGAAAGGCTTAAAGTGTTTTACATTTTTTAAGACAATATGCGGTGTAAGGAGGGTTAATGTTTTAATTGACAGGGTAAGAAAGAGATGTAGTAGTAATAGTAGTATCCATGAGAGCTGAAGAGGGTGTGCTGAAATGGTTTGAATATTTGGAGAGGAAGAGTAAGGAAAGGCTGACGAAAAGAGTACACATTTCAGAAGCAGAGGGAACAAGGAAAAGGGGGAAACCAAGGAGGAGATGGAAATATGGTGTGAAAGATGCTTTGAATGTTAGGGACCTGAACATGCAGGAGGGTGTGAGCATGCAAGTGTTAGAGCAGTTGGAGTGATGTGGTTTACAGGGGATGTCATGCTGTCAATAGGCTGAACCAGGGTATGTAAGCAGTAAAGGTATGTAGGGCCTAATTGTGAATGGGTGATTCTGGTTTCTGTGCATTATCCATGACAGTTAGAGGTGTGGTTGTGAGTAATTGGGGTCATTACTTCATCTGTTCCTGGTGCTGCCTCGCTGATGCAGGAAATGAACATGCATGCAGATAATTTTTAAAGCATGATATCTTAGGTATATTAATTTTATGTATCTTATGATTTCAGTTTACTAGGAGTAGACCAAGTACGTATAGTTTAGTTTAATTTTTTGTATGTTTGATTACCTCTTGTGTACAAAAGAGGGAGGGAATTCTTCACTCTTTTAGGCTCCATTTGTTAGCTTTTTTGCTATCTTACAACTTTTTATATTTTTGTTTTATCTGCAAAGAAAATTTTAATCATTTGTTCATCCACCAATCTTTTGCCAAGAAAGTACTTCAACACATCTCTTAGAACATATTACATGTTTAATATCTTGCCATGACACCTTGATATTTCCTTACTTATTTCAAGGAACTCTTTAGTTACAGTATTTTCAGACTGTTATAAACTTGAAAGTGTATTCATATTTTATCTCTAGTTTTTTATGTGGAGAAATATATTTACTAATTTTCCCTAATAACTTGTCTCCTTTATTTCAGGTACCATCTTTGTTGCTTTGTTGTAGACCTATATCAGATCTATTTATTTCAGTTGGGGTACCAAAACATGAGAAGCATACACTAATTAAGATTTGATAAATGCTTTAAATTTTTTACATAACACTTGTGTTTCATTTCTAGTGACCCTTCATTAATTTAATTTGTGGCAAATTTAGAGTTTATCTTTGCTCTAGTTTTATATAGATGTCATTTTGAATTTTATTATGTTTTGCTTGCCTTTTAATTTTTTCAAGAATTTTTGTGCTTTTCTTTCACAACTCTTCATTTAGAAATTTTGAATTTAACCTTACAAGCATGATGCCAAAAAAATGAGCCATACTGCTGTAGATGAGGCATTAAAGTTCTAAAGAACAAAACTTAAAAGATATACTTTATAACATTCCAGGGCAATTCTTGTGTAGCAATTGTAAAATACATTATTTTTTCTAATTATTTTTCCTTCTTTTGTTTTTTGTGGAATTGGCCACTGTTTGGGACCATTTCTAATGCAGATTAGTATTAAACTTCACTTGGTTTATTAAAGTGGATCATTGTGTTTTGTCACCTGGAGGTGAAGAAGCTAATGCTCCCATAAAGCCTTTCAGTCCTAAGCTCAGTCTGTTTTGGTATTTCCCTCTGACAAATGTCTTTCAAAAAATTAGAAAAATTATAAATGACTTTAACGAAGTAAACATGACGGAAAACATAAAAAGAGAAAAAGCATAACTTTGTTAGCTTCACTTTGTGTGATAATTTGTATTGTTTCTGATGCTGACTATTGCTCCATCTACCTAATTGCCATACTTTATTTGTCATATTAGACATGAAGTCTGTTGCTGTGTACTATGTAGTAAAGTGTAAGATTTATTTGTTCATCCATGTTTGTCAGCTTATTTTGGCTAGGCTTTGAAACAAATCTGAAAACTTTCTGAAACAGTTTGAAGTGCCTAAGTTGCATAGTAAGTTGCATAGTTGCACCGTATGGATAAGGAGGGACAGAGTACACACAATTGTTTGCCTTCATTCTCCTCTTCTACCTATTGCTTATAATCACTGAGCCAACTATGATTGATTATTTTCTTTACTTTTGCATTTGTCCACTGTTTCCTGTATAAGCAAGGTAATGCCAGGAACAAACGAAGAAAAGCCTCATTTGCCCCCATCCATTCTGTAGCTGTCAAGTGCAATGCACGTGAAACAGAGCCCCCTTTCCACAGTCAGGCCCCACAGACCTTTCAGTGGTTTGACCTAGTTCAGTCCTTTGACAGCCCATCACCCTCTGTATACCTTACTGTTCCAGTTCACCCTTTATGCCTTTCATCCTCCTGCATGTAAAGGACCCAATCACTCGTAATCTTTTTCACTCCATCCTTCCATCTCCAATTTGGTCAGCCTCTTCTCCTTTTTGACCTCCACTTTTGACACATATATACTGTTTAATCTGTACTCACTCTCTCTCCTTATTTCCTTATTTCCAAACTATTTTAGCAAGCCTTCTTGAACTTGTTCTACCATGCTCTTCTCTTTGGCAGACCTCTCTCCTACGCTTTTATCACTTTCCCAATCAAACCACCTCACACATTTCATTTCCAGCACATCCACCCTCCTTCACACATCCTACATGTAGCCCATGCCTCTCATCAATACAACATCACTGGGACTACTCAGGTAACATTCTTTCTTTCCAGGTATTCCTCTTTGCTCACAGAGTCTTCCCACCTTATGACTCATTGCTGCTTCTATGGTTCCATTTGTTGCCAAGCCCATTCCGAGGTATCTAAAACACCTCGCTTCCAAACTTACTCCATTTATACTCACACCACAGCCACCTGTCCCTCTGTCCAGCAAAACCTAATAACCTTACTTTTATTCAAGTTTACTTTCAAAATCTGTCTTTCACATTGACTCACAAACTATCACCAGTTGTTGTTGGCAGCTCATTGGGTGGGCTGTTTTGATAACCGTTTCTTTCCCTACACCTTGAAGTTTTAGAACTATCTACCCTCTCATGCCTGTCCAAATAACTGTGACCTGGCATACTTTAAAAGAAAGGTTTTTCACTTCCTCCAGAATTTGTAAATACTTTCCCTTTCTATAGAAAGTGTTCATGAAGCTCTCCATACTTCAAATAAGGCCCAGCCTTTATTTGGACTTTTGTCTGAGATTGGAGCCTCCAATTTGAAAAGAACAAAAAGTTTTACTTTACTTTTTTATGCTTTAAGGCTGGGGTTTGTGGAGGAGCAGGGTGAGATGGGTTTTTATAGGTTGGAAAGGTCCTCATTGAAGCTCTACTAATTTTTATGCATTGGTGATGGAACAGCTTCACTGAAGGTCACTTCATGTTTATAGTATTACCACCTGTTAGCTAAGTCCAGAAACATTTTCATTTGTGAATTGCCCGATGTTTTTCATTAATCTGATTCAGTCCATTAAACAGATGAAAGGTGCTCTACAGGTTTATTTGACATGGATCATTTCATGGCTTCCTTTTGCTTTAATGTTCTTTCAGGCTGAGGAAATCACTGAAAAGTTATTTATTTTTGCATATTACATTTATCAGCTACAGACATACAAAGCCATTATTCTGAAGATGTCAGTTGTATGTTCAGCTTCCTTTGACATCTAAGATTGTGTCATTAACATTGGCCAAACTGAAGTAGCAACTGGCAAAATATTTATGATTGGGTTAACTGCTTCTTTATAGTTTCACTTTAAATATTCATTTGTTGAACTTGCATCAGTCACTTGGGGATGGTATGCCCACTGTTTAGTCAGTTCAATGAGCCATTGTAGAGCGTTTGATATCTAAACCAATGACATTTATAGTACTTGTCTGTGACTAGTGTCTGAATATATAAATCTCTCATATATAAAGTGACTAAAAGGGGATGGGTACTGGAAATCCTCAGCTCCAGTTTTTACTTTTCCAAAAGAAGGAACAGAGAAGGGTGCCAAGTGAGGATTTTCCCTCTAAGGCTCAGTCCTC
>JAYMFT010036483.1:0-30384 GCA_038088735.1 Panulirus argus | reverse complement strand
AGGTATTACTTTGGCTTTTGCTCCCGAGAGCTGGCTGCTTGTGTGCCTCCACCACTAGCTAGACCACGGAATACTCGTCAAGCTGCTGTGTCACATGATTATTGTGTGGCCATCAGCAACTCAAGGGTGTGCCGTTTTGATAATTGTTTCTTTCCCTTCATGTCGAAGCTTTGGAACTCTCTACCTTCTCATGTCTTTCCCAATAGCTATGACCTGGCTCATTTCAAGAGACATGCTTCTCACTTTCTCAAAGATTTATAAATACTTTCCCTGTCTGTTTTCCCCCTTTCTCAATTCTCTCTATATTTCAATTAGGGCCCGGCCTTGATGGGGACTTTTGTCCGTGACTGGAAAAGAGAGAGAGAGAGAGAGAGAGAGAGAGAGAGAGAGAGAGAGAGAGAGAGTGAGAGAGGAAAATCTAGTCATGAAGAATGAGCTATGTGAGTTAAGTGTTGTAAAGTGTTGCATATGACATGGAGAGATTATATGTTTGTGGACAGAATGCCAGTACTCCACATATTAGTGAGGCAGAAAGAAAAGACAGCTATCTGGGTCAGAGGAGTGCAACTTGACAACCACTAAAGTGGTGGCTCACTAAGCAGATGTCACTAACCCTCCTGATACCCAGGTGGGTAGTACTGGTAATATACCTCCTTGGTTGTTGGCTGCTTACCAACTACTACCTTTAACATCTTCATCTGAAATAACCGCAAACCAAATCAGTTTTTTTTACATCCTCTATATATCTCACCAGAAACATACCTCTCCTCCTTCAACCTTCCATTGTACTACTATAAATCCTTCTGACCAATCTAGCATCTGCAATGCATCTTAAATGACCAAACCATCCTAAAAGACTTTCATCCAAACACCTTTTTAATTTTTTCCTTTTTTCTTTTTCAGACCATATATCCTTCTCACATATGTAAACTTCATTTTGTCAATCCTCCTAATTCAAAATATACAGCACAAGTAACTCATTTCTACTGATCTTATCTTTTACCCATCCTGAACTACATATGGTTAGATTCCACATCCCAAAATCAGGGTTGAGTTAAACAATCCTTCAAGCCAGGTTTTTAAATAAACTACACGTAAAAACTATTATTCCATCAGAGCTTTCAGTTCACATCTAATTCCCTGCATGACTGCTTTCAAATTCAGCTCTGCCATAACCATTCTTACAAAAATATACTCCCAAACATTCAAAATCCTCCACAGTTTCCCGTTCCTCATGGACAATGATTCTACTCTTTGACCTTCCATCCCTCTCAAAGACCAACATCTTAATTTCATTAGCATTCACGGTTAGCATTCCCTTACTACATACATCTAAAAAATCTATCATTCTAACTTTTCCTCTGATTTAGCAAACAAAATAGCATCATTTGCATTCAAATGTTGTAACACCATTCTATCTATAGTTAAGTATCAAACCACAATCATCCCAACAGATGAGAAATGGTGGTTGAATGGTGATAAGAGGCAGTGCAGTTGTCAGTGAAAGGGAAGAGAAAGATGTATGGGTGTAATCTGTAAGGAAGGAGTGCAAGAGATTTAGAGATGCACAAGAGAAAGTGGTAAGAGGTCAAAAAGATGGAGCAGGGGCTGAAAAAGAGGGCAAATGAGAACTAGGGTGAGCAAGTATCTCCAAACTTCTAGGAAAATAAGAATAATTTTTGGAAAGGAGTTAGTAGGATGAAGAAAACAAGTGAAATGAGAACATTGGTGAAGGGTATGAATTGGAAAGCGGTAACATGCAGAAATGAGGTACAGAAATGGAAAGAATATTTTGATGGACTGTTAAATGGTGGCAGATGTGGCATGTTTTGGATGTGGATGTATGAGAAGAGAATTATGGAAAGTGGTTTGGTGAAAGGAGGTGAGGTGATGTAAGCCTTTGAATATGATACACTGAGATAAAGCAACTGGAGTGGACGAAATTCTAGTTGAATTTCTTACGAAAGGGAGTGACTGTGTTGCTGATGTTGGTTATGTAGGATTTCCAATGTACGTATGGCTCAAGGGCTGGCGGAATACTTGAATCGTATATAAAGGCAAGGGAACAAAACTGAATGTTCAAATTACAAAGGAGTAAGTTTGCTTTGTGTACCTGGTAAGTTGTATGGGTGGGTGGTGGCATGGAGAGTTTCAGATTCAGGAGGAACACTGTGGCTTTAGGAGTGGTAAAGAATGTGTGGATCAGGTGTCTGCTTTGAAGAATGTATTATATCTCCCTTCAATTCTTTTTTTCGTTTTGTGCTGGGAGCTCCAGTCATGGACAAAAGTCCATATTAATACCAGGCCTTTATTGAAATATAAAGAGGTTAATGAACGGGAAAAATAAGAGTATTTATGAATAATGGAGGAAGCAAAAAACTGTCTTATAAAATATGCCTGATCATAATTAGTCAGAAAGACATGAGAAGGTTGAGTTCCAAAGCTCCTAGGTAAAAAAAAAAAAAAAAAAAAAAAAAAAAAAAAAAAAAAAAAAAAAAGTCCACCCTTGAGTTGCCCATGGCCACACACTGAGTATTGTGTGGCCTAGCTTGTGGTGAGGGAAAACAAGCATCAAGCTCTCGTGAACAAAGACCAAAGGGATGCCTATAGAAGAGAGAAAGTGAACCAACATTGTGGTTTAGGCAAGTAGGTCAAGTCTAAAAGTTAGCCTAGGAGAGTTTATAAGTCAGATAGCTTTCAATTCAACTACTGTCAAGAAAGGATGCAGAGCAAGAAGCACCCCAGATGTGAGAGCAATACTCCATATAAGGATGGATCAATCCTTTGGATAAATGGAACAACTGTTCAGAAGAAAAAAATTTCAACATCTAAAGGACTCATACTTTCTTCGAGGCAGACATAGCTATTTCTGTGATATTGGGTTTCCAAGACATAGAATGGATGTTACAGTAATACCAAATATGTTCATTGAGTTGAGGTGGAATTAAAGAACTGTCGAAGGAGAGAGGAAAGTTGGGAGGAATTTTCAATATAGAGATGGGCAGAAACTGGTTCTTGGAGGCTGTTCCACTGAATATATTCCAGTCTCTCCTTTAGTGTTATCCAAATGCACTAAGAGCTACATCTCAATCACAAGTTAGTTTTTAAATCTATATGCATCATACTTCTTATTCTTACATTCAGGGCTTAATATGCAACATTCATTGCTGTTTCCAGGAAAATTAAGTTTCTCATTCCAAACCCCTTTTCTTCCTCAATCAAATAAACTGAATTTTTGCTCCAATGAGCTGTATTGACCACTGCACAATCTACACTAACTGTACCACACCTCTGCGGCAGATTTAATTATGCACTATTTCACTGCCTTTATATCTTTTTATCTTGTACCATTTAATCTAATTATTTCACCTTATAACTAATGTTTTTTGAAAGTTAAGTTTTATGCCTTCATTTCAAAATTTATCGATAATTTTTCTTTAATTAACATTCCAGCCCTACATATCACAAACAAATGATCTGACAATCCTGCTTCCAACACACTCATGGCCCACTCTTTCTCATATTCTTTCAAACATGCATTTACTCATGTTCTTGTTTACCAAATTTTCCCTTTGTCAATGTGTTTTAAAAAATACTTGTTTAATTTCTGCATTGGCAAAACTCATATTTCCTGATGTACATATTCCTTGCATTCTTTCATTGTCAACATTAATCCCTGAGCTTGATTACTCCTTATGAGTGAATATACTTATATTAATTTCCCTGACTGAGCATAGCGCACTGTAAGACACTATTCAGTTACCTTAAACAAAATCCTTACTGAATGCAAAGTTAGTCTAAATATTCTAACTCAAACTCACCTCAGGAGGGGAAGGTGTCTTTTTACCCAAACTCTTTGACCTGCTATGTGACCTGGACCTGCTATGTGAACGCCTATGAGAACCTCGACCTCTTCTCCAGCTGTGATGCCTGGATCATTTGGACAGGAATTATTATTACATAAACAAACAAAAAATAGTGAACTCTATCTGAATAAAAAGTACTTGTTCTGAGATTAAAATGAAGTTTTAAAGGCTATTGTAGAACAGATATGGCTGTTTTTACAAATAATCTAATATCATAAAATACATCACGCACATCCCAAAGCAGTTTCTAATTCATTATACACACACACAAAACATTAAGTACATGGGAATTCCTCCTCTACCTAAACACAGTATAAATCCAAGTGACATGCTTAACTGCTTACAAGTAAATCCAGAAGGAAGCCCCACTCACATGAAAGTCACTCCTATTTGGTCAACTCTATGATTTGTCACAGAGTTAATCAACCATGAGCTGAGATGATACTCATTTTCTTATCACAATATTCACAGCAAACTTTACACATAGAGTGACAGTTAACTTTGAAGATAGAAAACTTGCCAGTTCTTCAGTTATATGTCTTTACTTTAAAATGAAAAAAGTCATGTGGAAGGGTGAGTTTAAAAATGATCCTACACTTCAATCAGGGTCCATATACAGAAGGTTAAACTTCACAACTCCTTTTCTGTACTTGACAATAAATAACAACAGAGTATGCAACTGTATATATAGATCCAGTTATCCAGTTTGTAATACTCAATCATTCAAGTCCTCAACAATACCAAAAGAACAATCATCTGTCTATATATATCTCTGATGCCTGTTCCCTGGGAAGTACCATCAAGGAATTGGCCAAATCAAAAGATTGCACTTATCCCTGTCCTTACATGGATCCCTAACATACACCTTTCCATGTATTCTTCCACCATGACTCTCCCTCCAGTACTCTTCCACTTTACTTGCTGACGTCACAAGTGGTCATCCTCTCACACCAACCCTTTTAATCATACCATTACAGACTCTCATTGTAATCTCCCCTTCCTGGATTCTTTCCACATGCTTAAACCACCTTTAAGTATTATGTTTAACCTACTCTACTGCACCACAATTAATTCCCTGCCGTACCAAATCTCTCACACATCCCCTCGTTACTCTCTTCATTGCATCTAGTCATACCACATGCTCCTCTCCAATAATTCATTTCCAAAGCCTGGATTTTTGGCCTCTCTGGATCATCCCATGCCCATGTTTTGGCTACAAAGGTCAGAGTCAGGAGGACTAAGCTGTCCTTTAATCCTTTAATCACATCCATACTTACACTTCAACCCTTCATTAATCTATTAAGGGATCCAATGACTCTTCTACCTGGTATTTCTCTCTCCCCTTTCTCTCCTTCCATGTCAATAAACTTACCCAAGATAGCTCCATAAATACTTAAATCTGGCACCTCTTCCTGTCTTTTTCCCCCAATAGCTATAGCACATTTTAGTACACTTTCTTCTCTGACCCTACACAACTTTGCAAAATTTATACTCCCACTCTGTTTTCTTTCAAACATCATTATTTCACATTTACTTCAATTGCCTATGCTTACAAATCATGAAACACACTTACAAACTTCTGTAACTCCTCTTCAATCTCAGCAAATAACACAGTATTACCAGCAAACAGACATGTCACTAGCCACAATACCTCACCACCATATTCCATCCCTACACCTCTTTTCCCTAGTTTTGCTTTCATCTTTCTTATCACTCCATCCATGTACAAGTTATGAAGCCATGGCAACATCACACAGCCCTGCCTCACACCCACATACATTCTGAAACTTTTGCTCAACCCTTATCCACTCTTACCCATGCATCTCCTCCTCTATAGGCTTTCACAACATCAAACAGTTGTCTTCCTACCCAATATATCCTTAACACATCCCAAAAAGCATTCCACTTTACGGTCATACTTTTACTCCAGATCCATAAAAACTACATAAAGCTTCTTACCTTTTACTAGATACTTTTCCACAGTCATTTTCACAAAAATCCAATCCATACATCCCCTACCTTTACTAAAACCCTCTTGCTCCTCACTTATTCTGCATTCAGTCACTTTCATCACCCTATCAATGAACACTTGCATACACTTTTCCTGGTATACATAGGTAGAAGTAGTAGGCTGAAGCACTGGGCAAGAACATTAGGTAGAAGTAACTGGTACGAACATTATTTAGGAGCCTCTGAAAACACAGTGCGAGTTGCTATCTGTCAGCGGCCTGCTGAGGGATAGGCACTAAAGGCTATGTGGCAGTGAAGTTCACTAGTTATGGAGACTCTTTTGCAATGGCCATCCACCTCAAGGGTATTCCCCATGGGCATGGGGATCAGATATAAAGACAGATACTTAACATATTCATTCCCTGAAGTTGCTACATAAATTTTCAGCATCTTTTCCTTTAAATATAAGAACAAAAATAGCTTTCATCCAATCCTCAGGCACAACCTTCTGCTTCCATGCTAAATTACATATCAAATGCATCAACTCAACACATTTTCTCCTCCATACTTTATCATTTCAGCTGTAATCCCATCCACTCCACATACATTTCCTACCCTCAACCTCATTATCAGCCTAATTATATCCCTTCCTGCTAAAGGTCACTGCACTTGTTTCCTTTTCCTTTCATCTTCCCTATCTGTGCATGTAACAACTACTGCCCATCTTCTCCCACTCATTAATTCTTTAAAATACTCTTAAAATCTTCCTTTCACTTCCTCCTTTAGATTCAGCAACTACCTTTCCTAAACTATGAAATTTCCATTTCCATTCTTACATACACCTCTCCTTTTTCACCTCCTCCCAGTACATTTTCTTATCTTCCTTCAACTTTTCACTTAACTTTCTTCCAAAATCTTTATCTACTTTTACTTTGCTTTCCTCTATCAGCCTCCTACATTCTGCTTCCACATTTCATATTCTTCCCTCCTCCTCTGTTGAACTTCCACTATTACATTCCTTTCTAACAATTTACTATATGCCTTTTTCTTCTCTTCAACAGCATTTCTAATCTCATCCATCAACCATGCATTTCCACTTTTATTCTTATGTCTCACAACCTTGTGTCCAACAATTAATTCTACAACCTTTAAGTTTTTCTCAAAACATTTCAACACCTCATCCACACATGAATGCCCTTTCATCTAAACTTTCTGTAACCTTTCTTTCATATTTCTTCTTGCATTACTTTTGATTCATCTCCCTTGCCAACGCTGTTATGTCTCCATTCTTACTTATGCCATACCTCTAATTCTGCCTGATCGTCAACTTCACAAGAACTGCAAAACTGTCAGAATTTCCAAAAAAATCCTCTCACAATTCTAGCATCCAGCACAATCATTCTCAACATTTCATCCACTGCCACAGATTCAGTGAAACCCTTTTGTTTTTCTCTATCATCATTTCTCATCCACTACTTGAACATGATATAACCCTAAGACCCTCTTCAAGAAGAATCCTTGTGTTATCCAGAACCTCTTTCCAGTGACTCCTGTAGCCCAAGGTTGCACTACTGCCAGTAAAGGGAGAAGTGGACTCTTTTGGAGTTTCACGCACAGTGTTACCTCAAGCAGGAAGAGTCCTTAACACTGACTATTTCATTGGACTGAGATACAACACATAATACACAAAGCTCCAGAGCAGCACACATACAACGTACAAGCAATGAATGTGATAAAGTTCCAAAAACATACCAGAGTTTGCAAAATACAAGCAACAACAATCAAGGCATTTGATGTAATCATTCAAAACAAAGAAGCAGATACAACAATCAGTGTATATCTATCTATCTATTCATATCTCTGATGCCTGTTCCAACTGGAACAGTCTCCATAACTAAAGAACTCCAGTGCCGCTTCTTAGCCTTTAGTGCCTCACCCTTAACAGGCCACTGGCAGAGGGCAAATCTAGTGCAGTGTTTGCAGAGGCTCCTTCTTAATGTTTCTAATGACTACTTATACCTACTGCTCCTACCATTTTGCCAAAAGGCAGGGCTAGCACACAGTGCTCTCTGTAGGAAAATCTAGAGTTATGAAGAATGAGGTGTGTGAGTTAAGTGTTGTCAGGTGTTACATATGACAAGGAGAGATTGTATGTTTGTGGACAGCATATCAGTAGTCCCCATGTTAGTGAGGCAGAAAGAAAAGACAGCTTCCTGGGTCAGAGGAGTGTAGCTTGACAACCACTAAAATACAGGCTCACAAAGCAGATGTCACTGACCCTCCTGATACCCAGGCAGATAGTACTGGTAATATACCTCCCATGTCATTGGGTACCTATCAGCTACTACCTACTGTGAAAAATCATTTTGGATCAGTATTGTTTTTTAATTTCCATTTAATGTTTGGGTGAATTGAAAGTTAGTGATTTTAAGAGTTTGTTCAAAAATAATAAAACCATTAAAAGTGATTTTTAATTGTTAATGTTTATGGCAGTATGGTAGATTGCAAATCCTCCATTATGCTAGCAGGGAAGGCATATCATGTAAAATTTAGGTTTCCATATGTGAAAAGGTTGATAATTTGACAGGATTAAATCTCTTGATATTGCTTTTGTGAAGTGGTTGATAATTGACAGGATTAAATTGTATTAATTTTGCCTAAGAACAATTTCTTTTTGCAGAAATTCCGCGAGGGTCTTGCAGAATTGCAACGAGGAGTGGATGACGTCAATGATCAGGCTGCGCGCTTTTCTGCTCACAATGTACCTCTTACTCCTGCAAACTCAGCCAAACTTCATGATTTGAATAATAGGTAAAATTTAGATAAACGGCAGTCTTGTAATAGAAGTATTGTATTATTGTAACTGAAAAAGCCCACAGTATTGCTCTGATAAATGTAACCACATAAAAGTATAAACCATGATAAAAATGTGTATTTCAGCTAATGAAATGAGACAACCCTCAGACTCATTTTATGGGGTTCCTAGAGGTTTAAGGCTTCATTTGACATAGAAGTGGGGAATTCCTTTTGGATTGAGAAGATCATCAAGAAGACCACGTTCTTTTTGCCCATTGAAGACTATACATCTTTTTCAAAGGAGATTTTTCACCAAAGGTCTAATCAGTAGTAGATGGAGGCCAGTAACACCCATAAACAAGAGCATTGGTTGTGTCACCTTGACATTAGTGGTTATGGGCCTAAGACACTACAGAATTAGGGCAAGTCATCTAGACTTACAGTGGCATGCTTTGACAAGTTAAGAATTATCACACTTTACACTGATAATGTGTGTCTAGAATAGTGACTTCTTAGTACAAAAAATTATAATAATTTTTTGTATTTTCACATTAATGTGTCATAGCAAGATACCATGTGATTTGTGTGCTACCAACTGGTAAATTATATTTATTTGGTATTTGGTCAGTATCCACTGTTTGAGTACAAGGGTCAACATGATCATTTTATGGAGTGTTCACCAGAGCTTACAATAAAATTATTGGTTAATCAGCCAAGATTTAGAGGATGCTTTTGGACACAATGCAGTGAATCCAAGAATGAGAAAGTTTTTGTCATTGACAGTTGTTATATGAACAGTCATAAATTTTGTTCTGAGTAATCCTTGGCGTGCTGTCAGAACTTGCGTTTGATAGCATCCCCTTCAGGGGAGCAATGCATCACAGTAGGGCTTTGAGTAATGGAGACTTTTCAATTGCAAGTGTCATCTGTTTATGAGACAGATGTAAGTTTTAGAGTGGAACCCTCAGACTGATGCTCCTCTCTCATAGGACAAAGGTCAGGATTATGCAAATGCCACAACTGCCATTTTGGTTTTAGACCTTGGTGTCTCATCATCATGTAGAGCACTTTTTTGGAGAGCTCAGTTTTTAGCCACATGCAGAGAGGTTGCAGGCCAAATATCCTGTTTCTTGTTTTCAGCAGAGATCTTTCAAAAACATTTCTGCTTTTTTTTTTTTTTTTTTTTTTTTTTTCAGATGTAATGAACCTCCAGAAGGTCATGTCTTGGAGGGTTTAGACACACACATTAAACCCAGGATAGGGCATCCATTTTTCAGATGGTCGTAAAGCCCGAGGTTGCTGGTTGGGGATATGTAAATAACAGACACAAACAATCAGGACCTTAAGGTCACACATTTGTTATCCCAGTATGTGCCAAGGCCTGGCTGCAGAATTTTATCATGGACGAATGGCACAATGGCTATCTGTTGCCTAATGAATAGGGGTTATTGGAAATTTATGTTTCTTAGAGATAATCAAAAATGTTTTGTGCATGGCCTATTCAAGAACTTTTTTTATCCAGGCACCTCATCTCTGTGGGTCTAGGTTAGCAGCTGTGTCGAGATCAAGCACAACATCAACAGAGATGTTGATGAGATAGGATGTTCTTTGTGGTATCTTCTTCAGATTGGTATCTCAACTGGATTTATCTGCCACAAAATTCATTGAGCTACTTCCTACTCATTTTTGTGTTTTTTAGACATAACTGCAGTTGCTGCGATTGTAATTGGATGTACACTACATCTTTCCCCAAGTTCTTTGTTTGAGCTTGTTTCTTATAAAAGTAAGTGGTTTGTTGGATTTAGTAATGGGAGTATGCCCCATGTTTGACATGGAAACTTTGCATCAGCAACTCCTTCAGCTTTGTCATTCATCTTGGTCAACAAAATCTTGGATTTTTGTCAAGCAGCTCAGCCTTTCTTTAAGCCTCTGACCTCAGATTCATGGACTTTGGAAATTACATATGTGTTTTCTCAAACATTCCTATTGACA
The DNA here is from genome assembly GCA_038088735.1 of Panulirus argus. NCBI lineage: Eukaryota > Metazoa > Arthropoda > Malacostraca > Decapoda > Palinuridae > Panulirus > Panulirus argus. The sequence continues at coordinate 19,780 of JAYMFT010036483.1, read as the reverse complement.
GGGAATTTTAGATTTGGAGTGTTTGACAGATGGCCTTGTACTAACATTAAACTTTCTCTTCAAAGGCAGCATCATTCTATTTGGAATTCATTTCAGGTCTTACTTGAAGAATCTGATGCCTGGTAAGTTACAAAAGTCTTGCATTTGAAATTGTTGTTCGACCTATTTCATGACAGAAACATGGCTTGTAGACTTTGTTAAGAGTGCCCATTTCGAACCCCTGCATTTGGGTCTTTGTATTAATGTGACAGGCCCTACGTGAGATAAACTCTGTGGTCTTATATATACTGGAGACAGGTTCCATTTTGCTATCAGTCTAAGTGGGAGCTTCTAAAATTGGTACATTTCATAAGGGCTAATTAATGTTTATCCCAATGTTTGAGTTCCTCGTCTCCTTCCAGCAAAAACGCCATTTGTCATAGGTTTTGGTCTTGGAAAGAAAGTCAGCGAACTAAACTGTACATCAATCTTCTTGTTTTTTGACAGTGATGTCTGCCAAGTCTGGTTATTTTTGCATAAGAATGCATACATTGGTTTTAGAAATACTATAGTGTCTGTCATCCACTTTTGGGAATTTCATCAAAAGAGCATCATGCCTTTAGAGTCCACTTGGACTTAACCATAGGGGACCAAGTAGAATGTTCATTTGTGCAGCATGGACCCCCTTCACAGCAATAGACACCTGCCTGTGTTACGAGAAACTAGTATCATTAACTCAGACTAGGCTTCAAGGTCAGTTCATATAATGTGAGTAAAGTGGCTTCTGTTATAGCCTTCCTCAGAAAACTTTTAAGAAAATGAAGAAAAGGGGCCTTTGGCACTTTTCCACTAGTATAAATGATATTACCTTAGTCTTGACTCGGTTGGTGGATGTAGGATATACCAAGTGGCTCTGGGGATTACTCCTGCTAGAGAGTCAGTCTATAATACACTTCTGATTTACAAATGATGTGTATTTTTAGCTCGCTTAGTTTGAACTGAACCTTTTTCTGTAACACTCCTGCTCTCCTTTGCATGGGTATGGTGTCTACAGAAGATAGAAACATTGATTTTGTAGGTGGAAAGACCTACATTGTCTGAAGGGGCATGCAGTGACCACTTGTCTTTGTTTAACTCTCCCTGGCTTGACATTAACTCCATTTAAAAGAAAAATTTTTAATTCTTACCCTTTTGGTTTTGTGGCACAATTTGTGAATTGTGAGCAGCAAACATCCAGTAACAGGGGGTTTTGATGACATCAATCCAGCTGTGAACCATTGATCAAGTCAATGGGTTTGGTGATCCAAGGATCGACAGAAAAGGACCAGAGAATGTACAGTTTGCTCAGAACCATTGATCAAGTCATTGGGTTTGGCGATCCAAGGATCGACAGAAAAGGGCCAGAGAATGTACAGTTTGCTCATCAACATTAGCAGAACAGGAGTGAATACAACCTCGACATGCCCAACATTCGTCTTGTCAACCACCCTGGAGGAGATACATGGTTTTTGAAAACTTACATTTGTAGCACATTAAATGTTTGGATGTCATACACAAAAGTGCATAGTCGTAATTTATAATCTATTTTCTAAGAATATTTTTAGATAAAAAGAATACTCTATAGTCAAATATTTTTCATATTTTACAGTTAGAAAGGACTCATAAGTATTGATCTGAAATCCTTTTATTAATACTCATTGTGATATACTAAAACCATCCTTTTTTTACTCTTAGATGGAAAACATTGGAGACAGCCGTAAATGACAGGTGGCGGCAAGTGGCAGGGAGGTCACGTGAGGTCACACCACTTACCCCAGCTCAGCTGGCATCCTCGGTGTCACCACCCTGGGAGAGGGCGACCACCAGCAACAAAGTGCCTTATTATATCAAGTGAGTTTTAAGGAAGTGGATGTGCAAATAAGATAATACAGCCAAGAATTAAACATCATTATTAATTAGTAGGAGTTGAAATGAGGAGATATAATGTAATTGGAGACAGAAAGAGAGAATGAAATTTTTTATTTGTTAATTATAGCCAAAAAATTATTGTGAAATTGCTGATAAGTTAGAATGAAATGAGAGAGTGCATTAAAGTTATAGAATATCTTCATGGGTTTTTTAATATTTTATGGATGGTTTTAGGTGAAAGTATGATGGTGTGAACCAAAATGGAAGGAAATTAAAGTTACAACAGTATGTACATCATGTTGTTCATTTAGAAAAATGAGTGGGATAGATTGGAAAAATTGTAGGTCTCTTTGATGTTGTTTGTCAATTTTTTTCCAGGCCCCCCGTTAGTCTTTTTTGAAGGTCTCATGTCCTCCCTAATTCTTCTTCCTAAGGTCCTTGCAAGTAATCTTAAGTCATACCTGTTAGTTCTTCCCAAGATGTCTTTAAGGGCTTCTTTATTCCTAGATATTCCCTGGTTCTCTCAAGGTTTGCCTTAAGTCTTTTGAGATCATTATCAAGTGATCCTCAGATCTTGTCCAGGTATACCCTAGGTCTTACTGAGGCATTCCTCAGGTTCTCTGCAGGTCTTCCCCAATTTTTCTCCATTTTTCCTGGTTATTCACATGGCAAGTGAGTATGGTACAGTGGATGCTTTGGCAAGTGAAGCAGCTGCCATTCCAACAAAGACAATACTGGAATGTATTTGTCTATCAGAAATGAGAGAGAGAAACTTGCCAACAAATATCAGAACAAATTTTTTTATTCAAAACTCTATTACTGAGAGATACATAAAAAGTGAAGTTGATTTCTTTATAGTGCATTATATTTGCCTTTAAATTTTTGGATATATTAAAGATTGCAGGTGATTTCTGGATGTATTCTGTTGCTGTATAGAATATGCACACTTCAAAAGTACACATTACAAAATGATATATACCAGAATTCAACATTAACATATTGAAGGTATTTAGTTAGTGTATTATTCTTAATTGTGTTCATAATTTGTATTAATGGAAAGCAAAAACTCATAAATTTGGTCTTACTTGGAAAATATACAGAAAGATTGAATGAACATGGTACTGTGTTCTTGGTTTAAAGCATATCCCTAAATTTGAGTTATCAGTGTTTGGAGAATGCATCGATGCGGTTGGAATGGAAGACCACACCCACATAATGTAGGCTGTAGATGGGTCAGCGTGGTTGAAGTTTGAAAAGGTGGAAATTTTTATAGTTCACATTTTTTTAAACAGTTACTTTAAACGGACATCCGGACCTCATTTCATGTATGTGCGAGATGCTGACATAAATCACTGGTTGTTTGAACATGAGTATTTTTATAAGGTTATATCGTCGTAAAAGGATGTATGTATCATTATTGCAATTGATTATTGATGATATTACAAGGACTAGAAGAGGTATGATTTGGTTTGCTTGTTTGCTAGTAGTATGTAAATCTGAACATATCTTAGGATTGTAATTGTGTAATGGTACCTGTAATAGTATTATTTTCTTACTAATGATTCCCTTCCCTCCTATTTATTTTTGTATTAATTCAGAGATTAAGGAATGCATCTCCCCTTGGTTAGTGTAGAAAGTGCCAATTTGAAAAGGTAGACTTTAAGTGAATGGAAATGTAGCTGAAGGCACTAATGGATGCATACATTTATTTTTTTTCCCTGTACTTGCTTGGCAGAGCAAACAGGGAACAGAGGAAGGAGCCTTTGATGTGAAAATGTACAATTGTCTCCTTCCTGCCTTTTTTTTGTTTTTATTATTATTGTTATTATGTTAGGAGGGAAGGATTATAGTCTTCTACCCATCTTGTGATGCCTTCTTATCATATCCAAAGTAAAGTTAGTTAATCCTTACCTTTAAGAGAAATTGAAGAAATGAATAGGAGGTTTATCCGTTGTTTATAGGGCTGTTCAGGAAAAGTGTTTTGATTCAGTGCTACAGATAAGAGGCACTGAAGAAATGTTTACAAATTGTACAGATAAACCTCCATTTAGGATGTCAGTAAATTTTGCATGCTTCTGTATTAAATGATTCTAGAAGTAAAGATATTTGATTGCATAGCATTGGTTTTCAAGTGGAAGCACTGGTAGGGAATGTCAAACATAAATGAGGCATACATATGGAAAATATAGGCAGCATCCCTCTTCCCTGTAGTTTGCGTTAATTTTTGGATTGCCAAATCCTTTCTGTTTTCACATAATGTTGTCAGTTGGAGAACTCTTTGTGAAAGTGGATGCTTGTCAAAAGAACATTGTTGAAGTGATTTTTAGATGTTGCCTTTTTAATACTTTTGAGAATAATTTGTTTGTGTGAAGTTGTTTGTACCAAATGTGCATTGATTTTAAAGAAGAGGTATGTTTATGGAAAGAAAAAAGTGACATTTTCTACCATTTGGATTACCAGTAGATTGATTGTACATGAATTTAGTACATGTATGGAGGCATGCATATTGCATCCAAGTCTTGAATGTTGTAGTGGCGGTAAATGATTGAGCTTATCGTACCAGAAAAGGGTAGACATGCCATAGGGTACTAGGTTAGTGAAAATTGCTTGAATGAGTCGTATATTGTTTTAATAGTCTGTAAGTACTGTACATTGATGATGTATTTCAATGAAAATTGGTATGTTTTATTAATGTTAAAATCATTTCAGCCATGACCAGGAGAGTACCCACTGGGATCATCCTGTTATGATGGACTTATTAGACTCTCTCACAGAGTTCAACCACATCAAGTTCTCTGCCTACCGCACGGCAACTAAACTGCGAATGCTGCAGAAGAAACTGGCACGTAAGTTACAGCCGCAGTGAAGATGCTCAATGTCGATTTTGAATGTTAAATGAGTAATTCAGTCTATTGGTAGAGAATGGAATTACATTGTGCAAAATTATCCATCAACAGTGGATCGTGCCAAAATGCAGACGGCCACGGACATTTTTGACGAACATGGTCTACGCGGTCAAAATGACCGCCTTATCGATGTGGGCGACATGGTGGTGGTGCTCTCGGCCCTATATGCCAACATAGCTGCTGATCATCCTGAAGTTAACACCACCTTAGCCATGGACCTGTGCCTGAACTGGCTTTTGAATGTGTACGATAGTCAGAGAACAGGCCAGATGAGAGTGCTTTCCTTCAAGATTGGGCTTGTGTGTCTCTGTACAGGACACCTCGAAGAGAAGTATAGATGTAAGTAAATGTTTATCAAGCGATTGATTTTTACTTAAGTTTTAAATGGTGGCACAATTATGATAGATTTCTAATGCAAGTAAGCTCCAAGTTATTTTTGAATGTGTAGGTTGCAGTTATATGAATTGTGTAACATTCTGATATTATAAAGAGGTACATAACCTCTCTACAGTTGGTTAAAAGTGTGGAGAAAAAGATTCTCAGGTTTGTGTCTCGGGAGTGTTAAGTGTTCGGTAGATTTTGTACCCCCACTGTTTAAAGTGAGGCAGTAAGGTGAGTTATTATACAGATAACATCACTTAAAAGTAATGGCTTGCAGACATGTTCCGGTTGATTGCCGACCCCAACCGCCTCGCGGATCAGCGGAAGCTCGGTCTCCTACTACACGACTGTGTACAGGTTCCTCGGCAGTTAGGGGAGGTAGCGGCCTTCGGCGGATCCAACATTGAACCATCAGTGCGAAGTTGCTTCACCAAGGCTGGCAAAGACAGAGAAACGGTTGAGGTCAGGAAATTGTGTTAGTGAATACAAAAGTTTCAGAAGTCAATGCGACAGAAGAGTACTTTGAAATACGTGCTTGTGTAATTGAAGTGGAATGCGATGGTTCTCTCCTGTGACCTAGTGAGAGAATTTAAGAAATAGCCATTAGATTAAAGAAGGGCCTCATACTTGATGTTGATGAATTTTGTGTGAAAGAAGTGGATCAGAATTTAACCCAGTTTGATAGTATTCATGTAATAGATTATAGGATGGTAAACATTTGTGGTTGATAATCACAGTCAGTTAATGCTTCTACCAATGGATGTATAAAGGTATGCGAGGTTTAGGGTTTGCACAGTGATGTGACTGTGATATTCTGTTTGTTTGTATTTCTTAAAGAGGTGTTGTGTGGGCATAATGCATGTGTTATAATATTTAACTTTACATCCTTTTCACCGGAGAAAAGATAATTTTTGCAAAGTGAAGTCAGTTTTAAACGAATTGTTGTTGAATATGAAACATTGTGATATTTTTATGAGTTGCTTATTATTGAAATTAATTATTTTCAAAAGATATTCATAATTTAACAGATATTATAGTTTTAATATTTTTCAAGTTTAACATAGGTCATAAAAAGTAAAAGTACTTCTTCATTGACAGGCCGTGCATTTCTTAACATGGGTACAACAAGAACCCCAATCTCTTGTATGGCTTGCCGTCCTACACCGAGTAGCTGCTTCAGAGAACATTCAGCACCAGGTAGGAATGAGCCTTGACCCATAGTACCAATAGAGGCATCATTAACATAAAAGCATATGAGAAATTTCTGAATTAGGTTCCAGGTATCATTTTACATTGTCGTGTGTATAATTAGCTGTTTATTGATGATTACATTTGAAGACCACAAAGGACAGTCAGTGGGACGTGCAGGATAAGTTTTTCGTACAGTAACCTGGTAGTCGCATCCAGGCAGGGCTGCACGTCTCAAAATTTTTTGTTTGTTATACTGTGCAGGTGAAATGTAACATCTGCAAGGCCTACCCAATTGTTGGTTTGAGATACCGCTGTCTGAAGTGCCTGAGCTTTGACATGTGTCAGCGGTGCTTCTTCGACGGTCGTAGCGGCAAAAGTCACAAGATTACACATCCTATGCATGAATACTGCACGGCGGTGAGTATTTCATGGGTGTAAAAAATGATTGAAACGTATCGGAAATGACATCATTTTCATGCATCACAATCCACTGGAATTCCAAGTACAGTAAATGCAGTAATCATTATATATTTTATAGTGTCAAGTTATGTATGAAATAAAAGTAAATACTGTTTCAGACAACTGCTGGAGAAGATGTGAAAGATTTCACCAAAGCACTGAAGAATAAATTCAAGTCAAAGCGATCTCTACAGAAGCACACAAAGAAGGGTTATCTGCCCGTACAGACAGTGCTAGAGGTAAGAAACGTAATCATAAGGGTTTGAAGTGTCTATTTAAAGCTCCAATTTACAATTTTTTGTTGTTTGGTTCTTGAATAGTACATTTAAGTTGGTACAATAATTCAGACATTCTTTGAAAATTGCTTTAATATTTTATTAAAAGAGCAAGAAAAATAGAGAAAATTCTTTGCACCATCAAGAATGAGTAGCAGAGAATAACTCGTGGTGCAAAATGCATCATCAAGAATGAGTAGCAGAGAATAACTCGTGTGTGCAAAATATTCTTGAATGATTCCTCAAAATTAAAAACTTTTTTGGTAGTCGTAAAAGAGAGGGAGTATGAAATATTTCCCAGAAAGTTTGATGTTTTAGTGGGCAGTCATATTATTGTTGCCATTTTCTTATTTATAGACTGAGTGTAAGAAATGAAAAGAAACTGGGTGGGAGATACAGAAACAGGCCATATAGAAAGAGGCTTGGAGAAACGTACATCATTGAAGAGAGGCAAAGATTCAATTTCAGTCGGGAACTAGACATTGCACTTAGGTGGACTTGACTACAAGTGTGGACTTGTATTCATGAAATAACTGATTCTAAACAGTTGTATGAAGATTGGTGTGTAGAATAACGCGAATGGCATAAGTAAAGAAAATGTAAAGAGGGAACTTGGGATGAGGTGGTTTGGAAAACATTTGTTAAGGGAGTGTACAAAATTTTAGTGAAGTAGGTATGGTGAAGGGGAGGGGAAATATGGAAGGAGATGAGGGATAAGAGGATGTATGTATGGTAGAGGGAGTCTAATCATTAAATGGGTGTTTGAAAGTTGGATGGATGCATTTGAAACCATTTGACAGAGAATGCTTGTTGGAATAGGTAGGAAAGTAGTGCAAAATATGTTTTGAGTTAATGTTTTGATACAGTAAAATACAGTAGAAATTATGGTCCATCAAAAGAGATGATGTAATGTACCCCATTTTACCTGCGACACATGCAATTCCAATTCTGTAATATTCTTGTAGGGCGATCCATTGGAATCACCCTCCCCATCCCCTCAGCACAACGTCACCAGTCAAGACATGCATTCACGTCTGGAGCTGTATGCTTCTCGTCTGGCAGAGGTGGAGCTGCGAACCAATTCAAACTCTACACCTGACAGGTTGGAGGACATTTATATAGTTGAGAATGGAATGAGCGGGTAAGATTGTCATGAAATAATGTACAGGTTCAACCATGGGCATTGTGTTATATATCATTTTGTTTTTCAGCGAGGACGAACATGGATTAATCGCTCAGTACTGCCAGTCGCTCAGCTCCTCCGATGCTCCATTGCCCGTTCCACGTTCGCCCCTGCAAATTATGGCTGCCGTCGATGCAGAACAAAAGGACGAATTAGAGCAGATGATCAGGTTTGTTTCACCTTGAAAGTATATATTGCTTTGCTTTGGACTGTATGCAGTGCTGGCTGTGTTATAATTTAACTGCCAATTTAAGAAGTTACTAACGTTGTTTGACACGTCATTTGGCGATATCAAACATTGATTTGGTAAGGAGTTGACAGAAATAATACTTCTTACATCTTAATGGTTAAGATTCAGTGTGTTTTTGTTTTTGACCACCAGGGCACTGGAAGAAGAGAATAGCGTGCTTCAGGCAGAGTATGACCGTCTCAAGTCTCAGCAGCCTGTTGGATCTCCTCCCGATGATGGTCTAACGAGCCAGCGTTCTGAAGCGGACATGCTCGCTGAGGCAAAACTTCTCCGCCAGCACAAGGGACGGCTGGAGGCTCGAATGGGTATCTTAGAAGAGCATAACAGGCAGCTGGAAGCTCAGCTCCATAGACTGCGGCAGCTATTAGGAGAGGTATGAATACTTGCCCTCTTTCTCTCATGGACACATGTGAATCACACAAAATTTAGGACATTTATAAAAGAAACATGAAAGGAAAAGCATGCAGACATTCATTTTGCTTTCACAGCCCGGTGGTACAAGTTCACCCAACAAATCTGGAACTCTTCAAACCAAATCAGTCACAGCTAGTCAGTTGGCCATGGATTCTCCTGCCAAAGTTAATGGACACTCCAGCCAAGGTGAGAAACTGTAAAAAGCCAATAAATTTTGTAAATAATGTCATAAGGTGGTTGTAATAGTAGAATGGAAATGAGTGAAATTTATGAAGCTCATTCAAGTGTAGGCTTTCTCATGTCTTAATGTGAGAGTGTTGCTTCAAGCAACCAAGACATGGTACATCATACTAACATGGTGTTGGACTCTCTCTGGCCAACGTGGTTGCACAGGAGGTGCTACCAGTGCTTACGATGGGTTAGAGCAAATGAGCGAGTACGTACGTCCGCCACCCCCTCCTATGGGAAGCGTGGCCCACGTGGGCAACCTCTTCTCACGTGCAGGTATAATTGGCACCCCTGCATGATTGGAAGTGATTTCCCAATATTTTGAATGTTTGCCCGTATTGAATGGTGTACATCGTGCTCATCTCGCGTCCTTTACGTCGCACGTGAGACGAGACAGTTTGTAAAGGCATTTCTTGTAATGTCCCATTAGAAACTGTTCTGCCGATAGATTTCTATTGGTGAATTTTTGTCATTCCTAACTACATAGGATAAGTTTAGATTTGCATCATTAATTTTCTGCATGAATTGGAAGTAAGTGTATTTCAGAATATGCATGTAGAAAAAAGATTTTAAGGTAAGGTATCAGTTCGCCTGCATAGTTGTATTTTTTTCTTTTTGAAGAGTAAAGATAATGCTGTATTGCTATTTTGTAATTGCATTTTGATGTTTGTCGTAAAACAGAAGAAATTGCTTCAGTGTTAGTCGTCTTTAGTTTCACATCTGTAATCACTTAATGTGGAGTTTGTCAGTAGTTGTAGTAGTAATATAAATAATTATTTTTTTGTCTGATATTCTTAATGATCTATTTATTCTTCCAAACTCTTTTGTTGTTTTCCGCTCTAGTGAGGTAGCGTGAAGATGCAGCCACTTTTTTGTGTGTGCTCAGTCTATGCATCAGGCGTAATAAACCAATCATGGCCCCTCGTCCACACAAAGGCCTTACAGATCTTCCCATGATTTCCCCTGACCAATTTCATATATCCCCATTCAGCATCTCCACAGCAAGTGCTCCCTGTACGTGGCATCTCTCCGACACACTGCTTTCTACATATGCCTTACACTCTTGCAAATAGAGGTCCTGAGTGTTTGAAACCTTTTTAACCATGTTACATTTCCAATTTTGTCATCGTACACCATACAGACACACATCCCCTCTGTCAACGTGTCTTCACTCGTTTTATTCGTACTTTGAATCCATTTCAGCACACCCTCTTAAGGTATGTCAGTGATACTCTACTACACATGGCCCTTATCATATCTTTTCTGAGTCAGTCAGTCCTCCTTATGCCATGCACTGATGCCACAACATTGAAACACCTCATCCCAATTTCATAGATTATCATTTAGAGCCCATGTTTTGTATTCACATGACACTGTCAGGATTACAATGTCCATGTTTACCTTCCCAGGTAGTGATTTCTTGATGCACATGTACCCCAGTGGTCTGAGGATATTTGCCTCATGCACTCAGTGATTTACTTCAGGTTCCATGGTTCCCTTTGCTGCCATATTCACTTGTAGGTCTCTAAAACACTTCATGTAGGTCTCTAAAACACTTCACATCCAGCAGTTTTCCCCCATTACAATTCCCACCCAAAGTAACCTTTGTCTCTGGACAGCTAAACCTTGTCATTATTCAGATTTCTCCTAAAGTCAGAAACAAGTATGTGGAGTTTCTTGCTTGAATTCTACATCAGTTTAGTGACATAATCAAATTACAAACGACTCATGTTCCAGGCTTAACTGCTCTGAAAGCGTAGACACACTCGTCTCCAAGACCCTTGCATTCACATCTGTCACCAGGCCAATAAGGAAATAAAACAACCACAGTGACATCACACACCCCTGCTGCAGATGCACAGGCACCTGAAACCAGGGGCCATTATAGGTAGTGCAGAGCCTATCACTTCCTGATAGTTAAAAAGAAAAGCAAGAGAATCAAATAGTGCATATAGGGATATTGTTGAAGTAGATGGCATGGTGGATATGGATTAATATTTCATATTCATTAATCATTTCTTTATTTTTCTTTCATACACAATTGCCATTTTAGGGAGGTAGCACCAGGAATAGACAAAGAAAGGCTGCATTCAGTCACATCCATTCCTTATTTGTTATGTAAAATGCACTGAAACGAAAGCCCTCTATCCAGAACCAGGCCCCACAAACCTTTGCATGGTTTCCCCTGGCTGCTTTGCACGCCATGGTTCAGTTTGTTGACAGCACACTGTCCCCCATGTACCACATCGTTCCAATTCCCATGCACGTCATTTACCTTCCTGCATGTTCAGGATTGTTTCTGAATATTTTGCTTCTCCAGTGCACCTTACAAAAATAAGATTGATTAAAACTTAAAAAAAAAAAGGCTAAAAATTTTGAAACTTTATTGATTAGTTTAAGATTGTAAAAATAAGTGAGAATGGTTCACTTGATTAAAGAAAATTTGACATGTTTGAGGACACTCTGTGGTGTGAGATAATTTGATTATGTAAGTAATAAAGGGGTGAAAGAAAAGTCTGATAATAAGAGGAATGTGGCTGGAAGAGCTACAGAGGTTGATATAGAGGGGAAAAGGAGACCAAATTGGAGATGGAAGAAATTTTGAGTGATGAATATGCAGGAGGTGCATGGGATAGAGTGAATTGGAGCAGTGTGGTGTGATATGCTGTAACTGGACTGAACTAGGGAACGTGAAGAGAAATGGGGAGACCGTGGATGTTCCATGGTTTCCCCATTTCTCCTCACATTCCCTGGTTTGTGGATACGGAAGGCTATGGTTTTGGTGCATTGCACATGACAGCTAGTGAATGATTGTGAGGAAATGCAGCCTTTATTTCTTTGCCTGTTTGTGGTACTTATGTGGGAAATGACCAACAAGTATGATATATATGTAAGTATTCACTGGTGGGATTTTTGGTGGAGTCGAGGTTTTTGGAAGAGGAAACAGTATGGGTGAGATGAGGGTAGTGAAAGTATGAAAGGTTTGAAGAAACACATGTTTGGCTGAGGTGAAGTTTTCGGAAAAGAGGAAACGATACAGGTGAGATGAGGGTGGTGAAAGCATGAAAGATTTGAAGAGACGTGTGTATGAAGAAAAAGCAGGAAACCTGAGTGTGGAATAAGGTAATAGTGAATGAAGTGTTAGGAATGGCAGGTATTTAGGGAAGCAGTGCTGACATGCAAGAGATATGTGCATGGTACGTGGAAGGTGGGCAGGTGAGAAAGGGAGGTATTGAGTGGTGGGCTGACAAAGTAAAATTGCAAGTGAAAGAGGAGTGCAAATGATAGGGGAGTGTATGAAAGGAAGTAACAGAAGGTCAAGAGGGAGGTGTATGGTTTGAAAAAGAGGGCAGCTGAGAGTTTGGCGAGTACACTTCGTGCATAAAATTGTTTTTCCAAAATGAGGTTACTAATGCGAAAAATAGAAGAAATGGGAACATTGGTGTAGGGGGCAATGGGGAGGTGGTAACAGATTGTGAGGAGGAGATGGACTGAGGAATGTGAATGTTGTTGTGGCAGATGTAGGGTTGTAGATGTATGTGAAGTGAGAGAAAAGCTGTTGAAAGCCTTGGGTAAGGTGAAAAAGTAGCTGGAGTATTGCCGTTGAATTTCTTAAGAAAAGGTTACCTGTGTTTGATTTGTAAGATATGACATTTAATGTAGAGATATTGTATAAAGGCTAGGGGTCAAAGGTGAGTGTTCAAACTGTTGAGGTATAAGAGTCTTTGAAAGTAATTTGTATAGGAGGAGAGCAACAGATTGGGAGGAGGAGGAAGAATTTGCTTTGCGGGTTGGTGTGTGGCTCAAGTGTTTGTTTTTAAGAAACAGGAGGATTGTATGTGGCATTTATGGATCTTGAAAAAGCATATGGTGGGTTTAAGAGATGTACCTTGAGGAAGGTCTTACAAATGTATGGTTTAGGTGGAATACTACTATAATCGAGAAGATTTGTAAGGAGATTAAGGTGTGTGTACGAATAGTAATTTTATTATAGTGGAGGGGGGCCTGGCTGGGAAGTGAATCATTTGCTGTTTGCTGATGACACAGAACTGACATCAGGGCTCAAGTTGGTGACTGAAAAGTATGAAAGGAGGAAGTTGAGAATAAATAGAAGAAAGGTTGAGCAAGGCAGAGGGAGAGGTTAGTTAAGGGAGTGGAGGGAATTTAGAAGGAAATTGTTTTAGCTACCTTGGAATGGACATTGAACTGAAGCTAATCATTGGGTGGGTGAGAATGTTTTGGGAACATTGAGGAAAGTGATGACATTATATGGGAAAGAAATTAGTGTTTGAAAGCGAAGTAGTCCTGACAATGGATGTGTGCAAGGCACAGGCTATACCTGTTGATGTACGGAGGAGGAATGTTGTAGAAATGAAACCACGTGGTTTTATCAAGTAAGGGTAAGAGACAGGTGTGGTAATAGAAAGAGTGTGGAGGAGTAGGTTATGATGAAATGGTTTGTACAAGTGGAGACTGTGAAATAGGTTGAAAAAGAGGATATGTGTTGGAATTGGATGGGACAAGAAGGGGGAGAGCAAATTTGAAATGGAAGAACAGAGTGCGTAGTCAAGGCCTGAACATGCAAGAGGGTCAAAGGCGTGCGTAGGATGGATTTAAGTGGAGTTGGAGTAGGGTATTATGAAAGGGGCAACATGGTGGCAGCAGACTGAATCAGGTTATAGAAAGAAGCTGGGGTGAATCATGGGATGGTCTGTGGGGCTTGTTTGTGGGTTATTGTTGGGGGAGCTGTGGTTTTGGTGCATTTCACATGATAGGTTGAGAATGGATGCAAGCTATTGAAGCCTTTCTTCCTCTGTTGGTGGCAGTAGCTCACTAATGCAGGAAGTGCACAAAAGTAAATGAATAATTTTTGTTTTTGTTCATACTTGTTTGACATTTCTTGTGTTATTTTTTATTATATCAGTACCAATGAGTCCTGATGTTACCCATGATGTTTGTAAAGGCTCCTGCAGCTTAAGATTGGGTTACTTGTAGTAGCAGGGAAATGTTTTGAGTGAAAAAGTAGTTGAGGACGAACCCCAGTGATGCAGCCTCAAGAAAGGTACATTTTCATTCATGATGTGGCCTTGAGGCGTCGGGTACACATTTCAACCTGAGAATTCCTTTATGTCCCAGTGAGGCTTATACAGCACTGAGAAAGCTGGGTTTGTTCACTGATTAGGACCACAATGTTGTAATGTGTGTGCAGAACGTTTAGGGATGTTGAGCTGTAAGTATATACACACCATACTTTACTTTTGTGTCCCAGGAGTTCATTTTGTCCTTATGAGTGTTTTACAGGAATGAGGAGGATGGCTGTGTCCTCTGGTTGGGACCACAGGTTTTAAAGTGTTCTGATGATTTGTGTGTGTGTGCAGAAAGTGCAGCATGGCTATTGATTGGTAAGAACTTGATATCTTATCGATGACATTTGGAAATGAAGGGTTTTGAGATGGTATTTGTAGTGTTTGGTTGGGTCATGTTGTGTATCTGGGAGAGCATTACATTTGTTTGTCTGGTGAGTGTAGTTTATGATTGTCTGGTGGGTTGTAGTTTATGATTGAGTTTGGAGGTCAGTTATTCTAGTATTTCAGTGTGTATGTGTTATTTTCTTGACGTTTGAGTTGTGTGGCTGGTAGTTTGTGTGGGAGGGGTTCAGAAATGAATTTTGAGGTGGGACTGTATTTCAAGTATGACCTATCATGAGATGTTGAGTGTTTGTGATTGTAAGGCAGGCAGTGACTGTTCAGGGTTCTCTGGTTTGTGTGATTTGCATTTTCATTAGATTTGCTTTTAAGAGTGAGGAAGGCTGGGTAGGTGAGGCATTGTTTAAAGTGGAGTGTATGAATTGTTTGTATGTATTCTTTTTTTGTGCAACTTTGGTGGCAGTTAGTATATTTAGTTTATTCATTGCTTTTGTGTTGATGTTACAAGTATGGGCAGTGAATATTGTATGGAAGGGGATGTGTGTAATCTGTGAAGGGGTGTAAGTGAGCATGATTAAGGGTATGTTCGTGTTATTACGTGCCTGTATAAGACCAGCCTGGCATTTGAGGCTTACCTTAAGCTGTAGGAACATACAAGCTTTTCCCATTGTAGTTGATAAAGTTGCTGGTTTATCTTTCTTATTAGTCGTCTAGTTTGTGTTTTTTAGTTGTTAGTTTAGATTGAAAAGTAAATCAGGTCTTTAATAAGACCACACTTAACAAATTTACTCAATTTAAGTGTGAAAGATATTTTAATGAAAAAGATGTTCTTTATTTATCGTTTTAATTGATATATACAAATGTTAAGGTTTTAGAAGGAAAGTGTTGTTGATGACTTTGTGAAACTGTAAGAGTGATGGTGTAGATTTTGTCACAGGGAGGAGAGGAATGTGAGAACAGCAGTGTGAGGAATGTCATGACAAATTATAGAGTAAAAGATAGAAGGGCTTTATGGGTAAGAATAATTAGAAGTTAATGTACTTGTGTGTGTGTTCTGAATCTTGCAAAAGACATATAATGCATAATTTTTCATGTTTGTTGGTTCAGTAAGGTTTTGTTTAGAAGGAATGCACTTTTTTTTTTTTACGTAAGTGACATTATTGAATTGATGAGTGATTTTTGATTGTTAGAAAAGTACTGTGCGGGAATCATGATGATAGTCAGTTTTAGTGTGAGAAATAGAATTTTTTGTTCTTTTGCATGTTTTAGAGATATAATAATACATTGATGGAATGACTACTAATTAACTTTTTAATTTTTGTATTACATGCAGGCTCTTATAGAGGTTCTGGATGGTGAGTTATTTATATTTGCTTTCAACAATGAGAATGTAATAATGCATGTATGTTTTTTTCTCTCTCTCTGATAAATAGTGCCATTTAACTGTTTATGACTGAAAGAATGTTACATGAAAGGTACTCATTTTTCAGGCGACCTGGGGAAGGCAGTTGGCACTCTAGTAGCCACAATGACCCACGAGGGGGGGAGCGACTTGCCTAGCGATGAGGAGGGAGACTCAACTGCCTCTGACACTGAGGAGGACAAGGCTGTGTAACTTGTGTTTGGCTCAAATAGTGTTGGGGAAGCTGTAGTAGTAGCAGCCCTGATGTTGACAGTGGGATGTTCATGAGGGAAAAATTTTCAAATGGAAAAATGAGATTTTTGATAGATCATTTAGGATATTTTTAATGTATTAGATGTGCTAGTTTTTCTTGAGTCCCCTTTACATCCATATCAGTTTTTATATGCTCTTGATAGATTAAATAAACTTTGGGAGGAAAGAGAAGCTAGCATGTCTCCTACTCTGCTTGATTATGCACAAGTCTGATATGAAATAGGTGGACATACAAACGTATATCCCGAGCAAATGACCAATGTCGTTTCCAATTAACTAGTGGTGTATACCCGAATCAAAAACAGGATTCACGTACAGTGTATGTTAGAGAGGTTTGTATAGATAATGTATAATATTCATCAATATTCAGCTTGCATATAAAATGAGCATAAACGTTGTAGTCATGTGTCAATGGTGCAAAGATGAAGAACCTTGAATGTGATACCCCACTTTAGTTTTCCATCATTTAGAAATGGACTGTCATTCATTTTCATTACCATAGTTTTACCAATAATAAATTGGCCTTAAAGTGACCATGTGTACATATCATAGTTATATCAGAATCTTATAGTTTTTATGAACCTGTTTTCCAGTTGTTATGCTTGTCATTAATTACATCGATGCCTTACTATATTTGAAGACAGCACTTTCAGTTGTAACTTTGGTTAGAATTGAATAAAATCGAGGTCAGGTTGTTTACTCTTTAATTCTTAATATTTGACTATTGCTTAGAAATAACAAATAAAGTGGCTATGATTTTGATGTTTATATATCCTCACAGTAACTTTCCTTTTATATGCAGTAAGTAGAATTGAAGAGGGAAAGTTTAATTGCCTTAAGTATATGTTCTTGCACTAAAGTTAGTTGATGAATTATAGGGTGGCTTGCGTGGTCTAGCTAGTGTTGGTGGTACGCAAGCAGCCAGCTCTCGGGAGCAAAAGCCCAAGTATAGAAGAGGGAAAGTGAACCAACATTGTGGCAAAGAGCAAGGGGGTCAAGTTTGAAAGCTAGCCTGGGACAGTTTATAAGTCGAACGGCTTTCTACTCAACTCTGTCAAGTAAGGAAACAGAGCTAGAACCACCCCAAATGTGAGAGCAGTACTCCTTACAGGATTGAATCAATCCCTTGTATAAGCAGAGCAACTGTTCAGAAGAGAAAAAGTTACATCTAAACAGGACACCCAGTTTCTTAGAAGCAGATTTAGCTATTCCCATAATGTGGGGTTTCCAAGAAAGAGTGGATGTTACAGTAATACCAAGTATGTTCGTTGAGTCATGAGGTGGAAGTACAGAACCGTCAAAATAGATAGGATAGTTGTGAGGAGTTTTCAGTAGAGCGATGGGTAGAAATTGGATCTTGGAGGCATTAAACTTATTTAGGGTTCATGCACTGAAGTTGATGAATTGTATGTAGGGTGGCTTGTGTTTGGAGTGTGGTGTAGCATTGTCATTTTGATTTGTCATTGTCATTCATTGGTTGGCTATTATTTCTCAAATCTTCTTAAATTTTATATTTTTTCCATACCGTTTTAGTGGGAGCCTTAGATTATGGTGTGTTTTATTTCATGCATGAATTTTGTGTGTGCAAACAGGATAGTTTTTGAAATTATACTTTATTTAGGGTTCATGCACTAAAGTTGATAAATTATAGGATGGCTTGGCTTGTGTTTGGAGTGTGGTGTAGCATTATTTTAATTTGTCATCGTCATTCATTTGTTGGCTCATTTTTTTCAAATGTTCTTAAATCTCAAATCTTCTTATTTATATTTTTTCCCTGCCATTTTGATGGGTGCCTTAGATTATGGTGTTTTATTTCATGCGTGAATGATTGGATAAATCAGTATCAAATTAAATGAAAATACTTTATTGGTCATGTAATTACATGAAATTTGTCTTGTGCATTTTTCATTAGACAGTTAAAAGTTTGTGATATATTTTTACATTCATCACCTATGTATATCTAAAAAAAAAAAAGTTTTGTAAAATTATAGAGAAAGGTTGGCAATAAGTACATCAAGAAATTAGTTTAAGGATAATTAAAGCAAATGTCACCCAATGTTACTTGAAGAATATCGTGAATTAATTGTACAGGATATTTTTTTTCTTTTTATACGTTAAGGTAGAAAATTCATAATTACATTTTTAAAGTGATGAATTTAAAAATAACCTTATGTAACGAACAATATTTTCTTTGAATGTGTAATAGTTCAGAAAGTTTCAGAAAAGGAGTGTATATGGGAAGGTAAAGGAAAGCTATTTTTATGCTGAACTTTTTTCTTGCAGATGTTTGTGTGTGTGTACAATGTTTATCTGAGTAGCTGTCATTATATTTTTTCCATTTTCATAGGTAGTTAGTATGAGTCAAACGGCTCTTAATAACTGCATACCCTGGTATAATGCAGTTTGCTTTAGCTTCTCTCAAAATGGTGAAAGTCCATAAAAAAAAAGTAATGTATATTTTGCATAAGATTTGATATGTAATGGAGAAGAGTCTGTAGTGTGTGTGTGGGGCAAAATTTTGATTTTAAAAGCTGAAACCAACCTCTTCATAGGCTGAGTGAATTTAGTTGAGGCAGACAGACAGGCTAACTTGGGTGGCTGGGAGAATATTATATGAATTTTTAGTGTGTATTTAATTGAAAGTTTGCCCTTTTTTATAGTTATAGGAGTGTTAAAGTCAATAATGATGGGTTTTTAAAGCCAAGTTGTGTGCTGAATCTCTGGATTTTGCCCAGTGATAGGACTCAAGAATGGGTTGACTTGTGTGGTGACAAGTGTTTGTCAATTTGGAGTTGTGTTAATTTGGTCATTATTGGTAAATATACTGACTGACTGATTAGCATATTTAGTAACTGATGCGAGTATGGGAAGGATATCTGGAACTGGCTAAGGAGAAGAGGTTGGTGTGTAAGAAGAGGGATTTCTTAAGGGTTGTGGTAGAGGGGGGATGTAACTTAAGATGGTGTTCTTTGTGTGTATGCTTTATTATCTTCCTTACAAATTTCGTGTGGTTATGATTGTGTAATGAGAAATTTGATTGTTACTGAAAGGGTACGTATGGGCATTAGACGCATTATGAAGGACCACGTTGGGTGAAGTACTGGAATAAAGATTTAGAGAGTGATGGAAGATTAAGTGTATGGGATTGCAGATGAATGTCTCGAGTAAGGGTTTCTTTTTTATTACAGAGGTTATATTTATTTATTTAGTGGAGAGTGTTATTGATGCTTTAAATGAAAATGCATACAGCATACAATTAGGGATGAGCAAGGTGGTGTTTGTGTGGGCTGTAACAAGACCACCACGCCAGGCGTCAGTAACGAGAGATGGCTGTGCGTTGGAGGAGCTGTGCAGGTCTGGACATCATTATTTCCTCTTTGTCTTGAAGTAAATTGGCTATGACCATGCATTTTCAAACACGCTGATGAGATTACATGTTTTGTCTTTACATGCCTTCGAAGTAAGGGGAATATCTTCGGTTTTCTCAGAGTATCGAATTAAAACA